>BQNB010001360.1:42497-141476 GCA_026074375.1 Tanacetum coccineum | reverse complement strand
AAGCAACCAAACGAGTGAAATTCTAAGAGGAACCGAACGAGTGAAATTCTAAGAGGAACCGAACGAGTTCATTTTTAGCACAACCAATCCAGTTCACTTCTTAAAGCACCGATCTAGTCACTTTGTTACATGGAACCGAACTAATTCAATCTAGAACAAAAACTACACGTTTAAGTAACTTTTGGGTTTTACGTTTTTGTGTGACGTTCAACGACGGGACTTGAGACCTATATCATTGCGATCGTTATCCGTTTTCGATCAACGTGGTATATTCGAATTTTACCGACGATAACCGTATCATCCTGTATGTTTAAAAGTTCACTCGTTCCATTGTTAAAACATTTTGAAACGAAAAAGAAGACTAAAAAAGGGACATTGATTTTTATTAACAAGAATTCAAAATTTACATGTTTGGTCCCTTGTTTTCAAGACATGATCATTTCAAGCCCATTCTTTCATTATTAACTATCATTGTTAAAAACAACTTTACACCGTCAGTCCTTATTCTTTCAAAACAGCCCGTTAGCCCTCCAACGTGAATCGGTTTTGCACCGTTTGTCCTTGTAAGCTTAATTAATCATTACAAAAGCACACGTACTTCATGTTCAACAACGATTTCACCAACAACGATTTTTTATTCACGGTTTTTTCTTGATTTAGTAAAATCCCGTAAAAGTCGATTTTTTACGGTTTAAATCATAATAGAATTATAAAATCCCGTGAATGTTAATCGATTTCAACAACACAAAAAACACGATACATAACATGAAAAATGATCTGAATAAGATTCACTAAAACATCAATACAGCTAAAGATTCGGATTAAGATGACAAGTGATCACGGAGTTGATTTGGTATTACTTATTTGAGATTGAAGTGGCATTTTACGAAGGCGTATACTTATTTTATCTTGAAGTCGGGGCTGGCTGGATGCATGATTTCAATGATAACTTGCTCGAGCTTAATTTAAGTTGAAGACTTGGTTTATCTAGTTTCTAGCAGTTAAGGGGTGGATGGTTGATGACCTGGTTAACTATCACTTAAAGGAGTTAGGTTGTAGTACTCAGTGTCACGCGCTAAGACGATGTGGATAATCGCAAAAGGTGATGATAGTCTTATACTTTGGGAGGGGTATTGAGTACTTAGAGATTTGCTTGGAGCACAAATTCTCTACACCGTTCTTCCAACATTAGCGCAAGCTTAAGTCATAAGAACAGGAAATTCTACTTCAGTTTCAAGTTTGGTATATCTGTTTTACTTCATCAGTGGTTACTTCAAAAAGCCTACAAAATGGTTGGTAAAATGATAGCCAGAGAGAGGTTATGAGTAGAGATTTGATCAGCAATTGATTCTCACGGGTTAGATTTGAGCTAATTTATTCCTCATACAAGTACTCAAGTAAATGCGCATCCAAGGTGTTGTTGATTCTGACATGTCGAAACCAGCAAGTGGGAAGGAGAAGATTTACCCTTGAGCCTTTGCCTTTCTTGTTCTTGAAAGCTTGACATAGGGCATCTTTCTTGAATTTTTTTAAGTTAGTCCATGCCGAGAAGACAAATGTCATAACCGTAGAGAATATTAGTGCTTTAACCTATGGCTTTTGGGTGCATTTCTTCAGACACATGGGGGAAGTGATATCGTGAGAACTTTTGTATGCATTATTTGAATTTCCAGAGGGAAGTGTTGTGAGAAGAATTATTCAAGCGTGAGAAGATACGTTGCTGATCCAGTTAATGCTTACCCCAAACGATCAATCACTAAGCTTATTCTTAAAGGAGCAGTAATATTTGATGTGGTATCCTACCAATTCCGCTGTGCACTTAATTTTTCTAAGCTTGTAAGAAAGCTTTGAAACTGCTCAAGAGGGGATTGCTAGTTTAGGGGCAAGCTTTGAAAGCTTCTAAATGAAGATTATGTGGCATGAATTAGGGGGAAGCTAATTCAGAAGCTTCTCCTTAACCAGAAGTGTATGGGGTTACTTAGTTCATGCCAATTACAGTATTTCTCCTACAAAGTACTACAAAGATGAGTCATGTTGGAGTGCAGACTTGAAGTCATACACCACAGAAGACGTCATCAGCATTTGAAGCTTCATGGAAGTTCTTGTTCTTAATCATTATGTACTTGTTACGAAATTATTTTAAGTAATTATGTATGTCGTCCTGTGGGGAAGATTGTTAGGAATTCACTTTACGTGATGAAATTTACAGAATTACCATAGTTTATCATAGTCTCATACGTAAGGACTAGAATAGGCAACTATGTATAGTTTAGAGGCGTATGAGCGATATATACCCCTCTATGGCTTCCATAGAGGGGTTAAGTCATTTGTATCTTTCATTCATATCCATCTAATATCAAGTTCATCTTTTATCTCACTACTCTCTCTCTCACTAAAATGGCTATCATGTGGTTTGACTCACCAAGACCACCAGATCCTAGATTACATGAATCTTTCACGAAGTGCAATGCAGAGATTGCTAATCATCCCAGAAAAGGCTTGGTCCTCACCCTAGGAATGGCCAAAAATGTATCTCATCTTATCCGCAAAATGTGGGGAACCAGCAGACTGTGACAACCTTTCAAGCATAAAGAAGGGACCCATGTATACAGTATGCAGATAATAAGGTATATATGTAGAGATGATAGTAAAGTTTACATAAAAGACCACATATAAATAGCCACTCCTAAGGCCCTTAAATCTTCTAAAGGGGAATCCAAAAGGCATAATTATCAGGCTAATTAAACTAAACCACCAAACATTCCATAACTGATACAAGCATTAGTTCTAAAATTAGTGATTCAAAGCCTAGGAAATTCTAACAGCCTATATGCTTTGATTACTTAACTAATACATATTTAACCCGAAAATATAACCGACCAACTGCAACGGACCTATGCATCCTATGTGTTGTACATACACACTACGCAAATCCTTTCACATGGTTCTAAACAACTTTTAAAAAGTATAACACGAATAGCAGGAAATTCTTACCTTTGCAGAACAGCCATCAGTCACATAAGCACCCAAGACATCACCACGGCTTCGAATCTAACACCGCACTCAATTACGGCACAGATTAACCTCTAACACCGCAACCAATATCTGAATACACAACAACATTTTTAAAAATCAACAAGGAGAAGAAACACACTACTTTTAATAACAGCCATATGTTTCATACGTTTGCAAGGATGAATAGTGGCTTAATCTCACCTCTGGGAAACTTCCACAATTAACAGACGCACCAAAATCTCCCCATTCAATTGTAGCTAGGCATAGTTAGCCTGCACACCTCAACACAAACAACATAACTTCAGTGATAGATAAAATATGAAAAACACAGCCTGAAAACTCACAGCTTACAAATACCGTTCAAACTAAACCTATCTTTAACACTAAAGGATCAACATATATCAACCGTCAAACATCAACACAAAACAAAACAACACTCTACCACCAAATTAAACCACCTCTACCCTCCATAAACATTGTTTACATTGAACACAACATAGTTTTTGCAGATCATAGGCTAAAAAGATATATTATGCCACAAACCACAAACAAGTTTACAAATAAGCTGCAATCAATATATTCACAAGCGTGAGAAAGAACCTGCAAGGTACTCAACAACAAGAATATAACTTGGGACTATGCAAAAATACATCACAACCATATAAACTCATGAATGCACAATTATAGGAACAGGAATAAAACAAAACTGCAAAGCAATTACTTTTAATAACAACCATCATTTTCATTAATATGAATCAAACAGCAAAACATCCATACAATATTCATTCTTGACACACATAGATCATACCCATAAAATAAACATTAAAAAGAGACATTAAATGATTCATCGCCTGTACCTGTGCCTCCTTTGCCTCAACCTCCTCCTCCGCATTAGTCACAAGCCTATTCAAACCCTATAGCTTAATCCGTGCAATCTCACAATCATCCCTAAGATTCATCAGAGTATCAAATAGCTCCCCCTGATTTTGTTAGGCTTCCAACTTAGCAATTAGGGCAGTCAACTGTTCAAACCAATTCCTAGCAGTGTTGGCTTCCTCACGCATCCGATTAATAAAAGAACGAGTCTTAGCAATTTGTTAGGACTTAAAGAAGCTCATGTACCCATTAACAGATGTCTCACCACTAAACTCAATACGATCATCAATTACACGCCTAGCCACTTGATTGTTTCCTCCAGGTGCTGCCATTGTTAATCAGAGAGAATAGAATAGAAAGGAAGTAAAAGATTAATAACAAGTTGTAAAGATGATGAGAACAAAGGCATGAAAGTGTTGCTATATATAAAGTATTTCTGTGGTGGATACTAGAGAAATAAACCGTGTGGTGGGAATCGGTAAGTTGAAGGATCATGACTGTTGGCATTCAGGCGGCGTAACTGTAGAAATAATACGACAAACAAACCCTATGTAACTAAAGATGAACTAAAGAAGAACTAGAAACCCACACATTTACAACAATACAGACTAAACCATCCACTTTTAAAACTAGCACAAAGTTAACCTTGGAACTTTATAAGCCCCTAACCTAAAAGATGGTCTCCATTACCAAACTAGAAACATAATATCGAGTACCGTAACCAGCTTATCTACCGAATTGCCAGTTCATATGACAACATTAACGTCCATCTTCAATAAATTCAAGACAGTTCGTATAACCTTCAAACTAGAACTACATAAAAAACCCTAAACTAGCCTGGTGCAACGCACGGGCATGGTAAGGCCTCGTATCAAAGTAACGTAGAGTATTGAAATAGTGTCATAATTAATAACTAGTTCATAAAATTATCAAATTACCCTGAACAAGAGCATGTCCATAGCAACATAATAATCAATTTAAACATAAAATCTATATCTATATAAAGATTCAGTACAAAGTATTGAATTGCAGTAGTTATCACTCAATTTCATTAAGGCCCATAAACACCCGGTGCCTTTCTATTTTCCCCATTCATCATTGTAGCCTCTTCATCACAGGAGTTACCATCATCATTGACTCTTCATATGTATCCAGGAGTTACACTTCTTTAATGTCCATCATCAGCACATCCTCATGTCCATACAGGAGTTACAAAGGGGTTACAAATAACATATAGAATTTGTCCTTTAAATGACATGTAAGATGTATAACCAATTTTAGTATTTTTTTTAATTTGGAATATTGAATTGAGTTTTCTAAATGTGTTTAATTATGCAGGTTTTGAAATTGAGGGGTTTTGTTGTGGTAAATCATTCTTATGATTCTGATTTTTTTTGGTAGAATGAGGTAGTGGAAGAAAGAGTTGATCTGCTGAGTCGATTTGCAATCCATCACAAAATTATAGACTTGGCATGTTTTGAAACAGGTAATTGTTTCATTATCTTGTTATGCTTTAAAATCTATTAAACGCCACTATCGATTATTATGATGTTTTAGCATGGTGTTGTTACAACTCATGTGTTCTAAAATTTATTTAGCTTAGTTGTTTATTGATTTAGTGAAATGGGTCACTTTGATTTGTTTAGCTCATTAGTATATTGATTTAGTGAGATGGGTCATTTCAAGATTTTGATATAATATCTTCTAAGATTTAGGTAGATGACATTTTTTGTTGTTTCTGTATGGACCAGATGTTTTATATGCGAAAATTTGGAATTTTGTGCAGGGAGATCGAAATCGCATGTTAATATGGACCTTAAGAAGGAGAAAACAGTTAAAAAAGAATGACCGGCAGGGTAAATATTGCAACACTGATGTTTACTTTCGAAATCATAGGACACTTGGCATATGAGCTTATTTGATTTGTGGAAAGCTCATACGCTCTATTCATCGGCTTATGAGAGCAATGGGGACGAGGATGAGAGCACCAGTGGTGGTAGTGATGATGGTAGTGACACTCAAGTATCATCACAATTTTATTTTATATAACGACTTGCAGCCATTTTTGTTTCTATGCATAAGTGTGTATATATGCGAAAAACAATTGTTTTCTTATCATTTTTATTTTGAGCAGTGAAGTCTTCTCATGATTTAATGGGTTTGTTTTTTTAATGTTTCATTAGTACTACACAACATATGACGAACTGAAGGTGACGGATCTTCTATTTCTATATTATTTTTGATGGAGCAGATTTTTTTGGCAAAATATAATGTTTTCAATGTGTTATGGGCTGATGGGTCATATTGGCTTATTTTTAGTATAACTCCAGGTAGAGAAAGAACCTGCCCGTTTTTTAGTGCCATTGTAAATGAAGAACAAATGCGAGCATGGATCATAGTTAGAGCTATCGATGAAATGAAACTGCGGTAACAACAGCTAGGAGATAATATACACTCTACCACTGCTATTAAATTTATTATTACTGAGGACTCGAAGAAAGGTATCGCGTATCCTTTTTCTTAACATTATGTGTATTGTTTGCTTATATCGTTATATATTGCTTGTTGTTTAAAGTCCAAACTAAACAGACTAATGGTTAATGTGTTAATTACATGATTTCATATATAAAACACCAACATGTAGGAAAATAGTAAAAAATGGAAGATTTGCAGATCATTGTTGCAGAAATATGGCACCAAAGTTAAGATATAATTGCGTTAGCAGGCATATTTTTGACTGAGAAGCTAGATTTTTAATTTTATGTATTATCTTGCAGGTTCGAAGATCAATAAATAATTTAGATTCATGTACATACGCATTTAAATATTGCCTAACAGGTATGAGATAGTCATGAAAGCTTTAAATAGTTTTTTAGTTTTTTTTGTTGCTGCTGTTCATTAATAATTAGTGAAACTTTTTATATCCAAACAGTTATGAGATAGTCATGAAAGCTTTAAATAATTTGAATTCATGTACATATGCATTTAAATATTCATTGAAATTTTATATCCAAACATCCTTACAAATTATTTACCCAAACAACCCTTTAACGCTATTTTTCTGTTCAAATAGCCCCTGAAGTATCCATATATAGGAATGGCTGACTCGCTATAGACCAGATAGGAAATGTGCCGACACAAATGATTCCACTCCTATAAGTATTCATATATAGGAATTTAAAGGACATAGTAGCTGCTAAATACAAGAATGTTGGTGTTAAGAAAGGAAAATATATTGTGATACATGGTATAGAATCATATTTAGAAGCTGCTATGCAGTCCACGGGTTCTACACGTAGTTCACTACCACTTCATTTATGGGCAAAGACAGCCAAGTAAATAAGGTGATCAAAACATTATATATGTATATTTTTCTCAAAAATATATAAATGTGACGCTATTATATAAGAATAAACAAAAAGAAGAGTGTAGACATACCTTCTTCACGTACCATCTTTATAGATACCAAAGGGGTGTTTGGATGTACAGTTTGAAAGTGCTTTTATATGACACAACTTATAACATTTATTTTCTTATATTCGATGAACACTTATTTCTTTTCATTCTTAATGCATTCAATAAATATGTTGGTATGTTTATAAGTTATTTTACTTAAGTTATTTTCTTTAGGCTAATTTGACCTTTAAAGCATAATTGACATGAAAAATAAATGTGTGGGCATCTTGCTTTAGATCATAGATTTCTTTTTATGGTCATGGATAATGTAGGTCCCTTTAAAAGAGATATGAACTATATACTTCTACCTTAATAATCATGAGCACTATTACATCAGAATGTGAACTGGGAATATTTGAGCCAGTTATGTACTTAACCATTGATAATGAAGAAAAAATAAGAGGTACATGCTTATTTCGTTATCAATAAAAATATTTTGCCAATGATTTTTTTTAAGCAAAGGTCCCCTGTTTTAGACTATCCCTTTCCAATAGTTTGTAGTTAGTTTTTTTAGGTTAATTGCCTAACAATGTATTATACTTGTCACTTTTTGTCATTGTATATAGACAACTATTTTTTTCCATTGTGTCGCTTAACTTTTGAATTCGTGCTATTGTGTGTATTCTGCGACTATTTCTGCATGTAAAATGACCATTTTACCCTTCAAAATTTGAAAAAAGTCTGGGTAAAATGGTCACAAAATACACACAATAGCACAAATTTAAAAGTTGAACGATATAATGACAAAAAAATATTTGTTTACATACAATGACAAAAAGTGACAAGTATAGTACATTTTTAAGCAATTTACCCTTTTTTCAAGTGAACAATTAGGTTTTCAATTCAAACTGATGTGTTACAATTCGACCCATTTAGATAATCAGAGAGTTTCAAGCATGGCTTATGTACAAAATTGTTTGTAAGGTGATCATAGATTCAGGTTGTTTATGAGGATATCAGTTGTCGTTGATATCAATATTGTTTATCTATTATGCAGAAATAAGATGCAAATACGGTTCATGCCAAAGCACTTTATCGCCGATGAATGGCGTACATATGGGGTGTGATTATGAGAGTTAACTATAGCATGGTTCTTAGGATTGGGCTCAACCTTTGAAAAATCCTAGCAAGATGGTGCCCTCGAAATCATTTTTCTTGATTTTACTTCTGAATCATTTCTTCATCATCACTTCATCACTTCTGAATCATCTCTTCATCATCACTTGATTCCGCAGCCTCAGTCATTACCTTGCATATGTTCGTGGTATATGTTTCACATTTTCTTTCATATTAAGGCAACTTAACTTTGGAGGTCAAACATGTGCATAGTACAACTATAAATTGAAATCGCATTATATCATTCTTTTAAACATGGAACTTTGATAAAATAAACTTGGTTACACAAAAAGGAATGTTTTTACCCAAGTTGGTTGCCCTTTCATTTTATTTACTCCTAAAGTTACATAAAAGTAACACGACTGATAGCAAAATTGAATTAGGAAGTATAGTTTGACCTTAAAATTCAGAGGCTTACCTAATAGCAGGGTAGGTCAAGCAAGTAGCAACACACTCTAAAGTTGCCCCTAACATAAAAGCATTGAGTGCAGATAGTGACTGCGTGTTAGCTTTGTCCATCCATTAGTCTTTGTTTTAGTTGATCAAAGGCATTGTAATATAGTTAAGGATAAGTGACATAATCAATTTTGATTCATAACCCATTTCTCAAATCTGTTTAATTTTACCCTGAAACAATCAGAGTGATAAATGCTTGCAATGACGCTAACCAAGTTTTACTTTTCTGTTACTAAGCAGACATGGTAACTATATTTACCATGTTTGCATTTCAGGATGAACACCTTCTATAAGCCTGAATAGTAACATAAAAGAAATGGAGATCGAGGGGAGGTCGAAAATATGTAATCATCTTTTGTTTTCATGTTTGGAAATACTTGCCAAGTTGTCGTGATAAGCTTTAATTATACACTTTAAGCAACTTTTGACCCATTGGGCTCATTTCACAAAATGTACTTTGCATCTTAAAATTTTGAGTTTTAACAGTCTTCTAAAATTTCAAATGGTGCTTTACATACTCTTTTAATATTTTGTACTTTTTCAAATACATATTATAATGCATCACTTAGTGGTTTGCGATATACAAGTTTTGACGTCTTAAAAATTTTGGTCATGTTATTATGGTGGCTGGAGATCACAGGGTTGGCATATTTGCTAAAGAACGTATATGTGCCGGGGAAGAACTTTTCTACGATTATCGTTATGAACCAGATAAGGCTCCTGCTTGGGCAAAGAAACCAGAGTCCTCTGTTACAAAGAAAGACGACACAACTTTTTCTATAGGTCATGCAAAGAAGCTTAAGAGAACAGATCTGTTAGTTAACACTACATAAGATGCTTGACCCATTGACCCATTTTGGGTGGATCTATCACTTGGTGAAAGCTGACATAAGTTAAAACATAGTAGAAATGCACAATTTAGAGGTCTCACTTGCTTTTCTTAATTTGTAGATGTAACACCCACAAAATTTCAACAACGCAGCAGAATACCACTTGGGGTGCTACTTCATAGTCCTTACGTACAAGTCATAGAAAACGACCTCAAAAGAGACATTTAAAATAAATTTCACATTTGATATATTAAAATCAGAGTTTACAAAGGATCCCATTTATAATGCAACAGAAAATATTTTTAAAATGTTTATTGAATGGTACTCAAGTTATTAAGCCTTCAAAAATATATATCCGCGCGACTCAAATACTCCCAATGCTCCACTAGCAAAATAATAACCTGAGAAAATACATGCTAAAACATCAACAATAATGTTGGTGAATTCATAGGTTTAAGTAAAAGTAGTGTTGAAATAATTTAAGAGATGTCTCAGTAAGAAAAGTAGTGTTACAACATTTCAAAGTATTATTTATGAAATCCGAATAGTGATTTAATAAAATCAAATAATGTTTAGTAGGGGACCACAAGATTTAAGTAACAGCAGACTAAGTATGTATTCCGTAGTCCAAAGTAGGTATTATAGACAAGGGAATCAGATTCACCAAGTCTAAATAGAAAACAAGTATTGTGGCACTAAGCTCATGACCCCGAAACCTTAACTATCAGTGCCCCAAAACAAATATAGGGTGTTTGCCAAAACAGCCTACAAGTTCTTTCTAAATGTTAAATCCACCATGGCCAACTTGTGACCAGAAATTCCAGGTGGGGATTGTCAGTCCCGATAGATCTATCCATAACACTTGCACTCGCTACATTAGCAATTAACAGTTCATGATGGTAGGGACTTAGATAGTGGCAATACAGTAACTTAGGCAATAATATTCAGGCAACAATCTGGATAGCATACAATTTAAAACACTTGTTTCCATAGTAAAACAATCACGTGTTCAAAATTTACGGTTTCAAATATAGGTATTCAATGATCTTAAATCATGTAGTAAACAAATTAAGTTTTTGTAAGAATAGTCATGTAACGCTTAGGTAGTAGAAATCAATATGTTTATTGAGTAACAAGTATAACAACTCAAGAATTGTCATCAAATGCAAAACCTATTTTACTATTATCACAATTATACAGGGAAGTTCTTCGCTTTATTACATTACTTGCATTGTTAATATCTCAGTATGTCATATAACTTACGTAACTAAAGTAGACGAGCTCACGCAACCTATCTATGACAATCCTATCTTCATATATGTCAAGCAAACATTATAACATGTCAAGTCAATATCATCATTACAAGGTACATTATTCCTATAATGTACTATCCGCAATGTTATATCAAAACGGGCTTTAAACCGTTATCGTATGCCTCTAAAACCCTAATTCCGTGAAGGATTAATATCTAAAGTGAATGTACAAGTTACCAAAGCATATGTACAAGTAATATAACATCTCATTTGAAGTATAAACTCCCTCCAAGTCAAAGTACAAGTCCTTAAAATCTCAATATACAAGTCATTAAGCATGATCTCTAAAATAGCCGTTTTACCTCTATTTTCATTCTAATTTCATCACCACCACTTGTGTACAAGCTACTACACTCATTATACAATGTGTAAACCCTAATTATTCTATTCATAAGCTTTCATACACATATTTACACTCAAAACCCAAATTCAAAAGTCAGAAACCCTAACGCAAGCTAAATACTACACAATGACCCGTTTCATTGTTTTTATCCATCATAAACCTAAAACAACACTCAAATAAGTTGTAATAACTCATTTTACAATCATATCAATCCTATTCAATCATTATTTCATCATTACTTCATCATCTTATTTCATTTGTACGTAAAACGAATCCGAGAAACCCTAAATGTACCTAATTGGTTCATTTTACCTGTTTACATGTTTCTAACCATTTTAATCCCGAACAATCAACCAAGAACTATTGTAAACTCATAAAATGAGTTTACAATTCATTATCTATCCTTATCTTGGCAATATACAAAAGATTGAAAGCTAGAAAACCCTAATAAATCCATTATAAACCCTAATTCAAATCCGTGGCTTATTCTTTCAATTTCGACCCATTTTAACTTAAACCAACTATCAAATATCATTAATAATTCATATTACATTGCTCAAGATCAGTATTCTATCACCCTTGATCATTTACACACGAATTACAAGCTAGAAAAGTCAAAGAAACCCTAATTAAGCCCTAATATGACCCGCGGCTTAACTTTCTCATTTTCGACCCGTTTTAAACCAAACCACTTGCTAATTTCTGATGATAAGCCTTAATACAAACCTTGAGATCATAATTCAATCATTCCTTAATCAATTCTCACGAAATATAAGCCAAAAACTTGAGTTCGAACCATAAAACCCCAAAAACCAACCCGCGACCCCCTTTTTGCAATTCTTACCCATTTTAAGCCCTTGTTCTTGCAAAACAACCATGGCAATCCTAAGCATCTTACACACCTGCTAGCATAAATATCTTGCCTCTCTTGGTCACCAAGAAAGCCACATCACCTCCTTGTTGGACATTCTCTAGTCGTGACACCCAAACACCCCTAAAAACCTTCCACCTTGCAATCCTACCACCTCTAGACCTCAAGACTCATCATGTAGCTTCAACACATCACCCCCTAGCTGCTCCACACGTCCAAGACTAGATCATGAAGCTATCTTAGTCACCATGCCTCCATTTTATTATAAATATGGTCCTTGGTTGTTCATTATAACTCGCACCACATCTCTTCTTTCTCAAACCCATAAGGCGGAAATCCTTTGCTCCCATATGATCCTAGGATCATAAAATACGTTCAATAAGTGAATCCTTGAAGAATTGAAGCCCCGGGAACAAGATACAAGGCGTACGAGTGGAAATACTACCCGAAATGACCCATTTCCACCATTTCTGATCATTGAAGCTCAAACCCAGGTTCTATCAACTTCAAACCTGCTACTACACCCTTATAATGTTCATATGATCCTAAATAAACTCTTGTTAAAGTTTCATAACTCAATTCATGCTCATTTTCCATTTTGATCCAAAACCGTACACCCGAAACCCTAATTTTGTGTTTTTCAGTAAAAATAAATGATATACATGGTTTAAAATTTTTATAATCATCTAGCATGCTTAACTAATTTAAAAATAGCCACTTTATGATTAATAAAAGGAATTTAGAATTAAAACCCACACGTTTACGTTTTTGATACCCTAATTTGACCCGTTTTGCATCCTAGCTTAACGAATCGTTATTTTTTGAACTTACGTTTGCAATTAAAATCTTCATATTTTTAGTTTATTATAACATATAAATGTCTATTGAAATGTTAAATAAGCTTGCATGGCCAAATTGGACATGTTTTGTAATTATAATCCCATGCAAGGGGTATAATAATCGTAACTTCGGAAACTTATAATCAAAAAGGGCTGAAAACGTCCATTAATCCAAGTTTACAACTCCAGGGGTATATTTATGACCTTTTCAAGTCCCAAGGTTTACTTAGTATATCTTTCAAATGTTGAGGACCAAAGTCTAAAAAAAGCAAACTCTAAGGGCCTATTGCAATTTTCAAACCTAGGGATCTAAAATGTAACATTTTGAAAAAGTATAAAATCACATCCAAAACATTATCCGACATAACTTTAATTAACGCTCCTCGTGCTTAACATTTCCAGATATTGAATAAAACACTTAAAACTGATTAACCGGAAGCTATATTGTACCACAATACTAGGGAGCTTCATATTAAGATGTTCCATCTCGATATTACGTTCTGACTGAGTTGTTGGGTTTACAATTTAAAGTGCCCTCGCTCCTCAAACGTTTATAGAATGGCTTCTAACATATGATGGCCCGAACGGTGATGCAATAATTCTAAACTTTCCAATCAAACTCATAACTCTTAAAAACCAAAGTTCTAAAGTACAATCTTCCTAAGACTTGACATATTCCTCAGGTTGCGTGACGTGGCTGTTTACTATCATTTTACTATATCAACATTCCCCGGTTAAGATTGTGATAAGGTCGTCCGCTTTCATATATTTATTGCATCTACCTATCAGGTGAAGTTCATAACCTCGCCTTTACTTATTTACATGTTTTATAAACCCGCGAGGGGGATACATGCTGGTTACAAACTCTTTTATATACTCATTCATCTCATAACAATGTGATTACTTTTCAAAGACTTAATGTGCTCATAATCTCACATGCTTTATAAATCTGTAATATCTGCTGTAAACCATGAATGCAAGTGTTATCTAAACTATATGCTACCCTGATATAATATTGCCTAAGTACATAAAGATATCTCTTTGGGTAATATCCCCCAATATCTCTTATATATCTCTTTGGGTAATATCCCCCAATATCTCTTATATATCTCTTTGGGTAATATCACCCAATATCTCTTTAATTCATAAGTTTAGGGCGATGATATGTCCTACAATAATAATGTATCTCTATGATAACTTTAATTCAACTAATTACATATCAAACCTATGAATTCACTCAACCTATGTGTTGACCTTCTTTTAGTGCATGTTTATCCAAGTAGAATGACAATCTTATATGGCATGGAGTGGCATGGACATGAAGATGGCTAAAACTTGTTATCATTCACATTTTATCTTTCTATATTTTGGGATCTGCCTTTGTAAAACTCTGATTTGAAATGAATGATAACATATCTTTTGAATAAACGTCTCTTTTAGGTCGTTTTCTATGATTATGATTGTTGTATCCATGAAGTAATACCCCGGATTAGCTTCCGCTGCTATATTGTAAAAATGGGGGTGTTACAGATTGGTATCAGCGCCATGGTTATAGAGAACAAGGTCAAAACCTTAACTATAACCACATTTCTTTTCTAGCCATCAAGGTCCTCCGTGCCACTACATTCCCTGAATTGCGAAGATGCCACTACTTTTCCAAATAGTAATACATAACTACTATATTATTATATAAATAACTTATGTTATTTATTACTGGGTTGTTACACTCATATCTTCATCCCCTCATTCTACTATCGTCCCATCTGATTCTGATACTGAGGATACTTTCTCCTCCAACATTCTAAACTAATTCCCATCAGGAAACATCTTTCCTAATTCTCTCAAGAAGATTTCATCAACTGAAAACACTAAGCCTTTTGGATCACACATTCCATTATTTCCGTATCTATCTCTTGAAGTCTTAAATTCTAAAATATTCCGTTATATTCTTCATCACAAGCCTTTTTATTCCCATACTTGTGATATGACTATATCATTTTATGGATTCTCACTCTGTGTTGTCATATGTTGACAGAATGCCTCCCAAAAGGTCATCAACATCTGCAACACCAGCTACGAATCAGGATGCTATCCGACAACTGATTGCTGATATTTCTGCAGTCCTGGAAGCACAAGCTACTGCTATGGCAAATACCAACAATCCCAATAGGAACACTGAACCCAGAGAAACTCCTGTAGCAAAAAGAGGAAGCTACAAAGAATTCATAAATTGTCAACCTTCCTACTTCAATGGCACAGAAGGAGCTGTTGACCTCATTCACTGGTTTGAACGGACTGAATCAGTGTTTTCTCGTAGCAAGTGTGCCGAGGAAGACAGAGTGACATTTGCTACTGGTACCCTAACCGACGATGCCTTGTCTTGGTGGAATGCATACGCCCAACTTAACGGAATAGAACAAGCCAATAGGATCACCTGGACTGAATTAAAAAGACTCTTGACAAACAAATATTGTCCTCGAACTGAGATCAAGAAAATGGAAGATGAATTTTATGGTCTAACTGTAAATGGAAGTGATCTCAAGACTTATATTAGAAGATTCCAGGAATTAGCCGGTTTATGCCCGAATATGGTACCAAACACCGAGAAACTTCTGGAAGCTTTCATCGGAGGACTGCCGCAAAGCATTGAAGGAAACGTTACTGCTTCAAAACCTCAGACTCTGGAGGAAGCCACCAACATAGCTCATAGACTAATGGACCAAATAATAAAGCGTAATTCTGTGCAAGAAACCAATGATCACAAACGAAAGTTTGATGATAGAAGAAACCCCACCAACAACAACAACTATCCCAATAATTCTGACAACAACAACTATCCTAATGATCGCAACAACAATAATCACTCCAACAATCACAAAAATAACTACCCAGATAACCGTAACAATAATAACCACAACAATGATTACCACCACCAGCAAAATAGAAGACAAGAACCTATTAGGACTTATCCTCCCAAAAGATACCATGGATACCTTCCTTTGTGTACAAGATGCACCCTACATCACACAGAATATTGCACTGTCAAGTGTCGAACTTGCAACAAAGTGGGGCATCTGACTAAGAACTGCAGAGACAAAAGATCAACCACTGAAAACAACACTTGAGGATTCTCAGATTCACCACCAGTTACATATGAAGGATCATCTAAAACCCACTTCATAAACCCCAATCATCAAAGCTACAATCTTTGTCGTTTATTACTTTTATTCTAGATACTTAGCATAAATATCAACTCTTTTTCATATGTAAAGTTCGTATGTAAAGTTATCCGTGAAATAAAGTGATGATTCCATTACATCTTGTTATCTAATGGTATCAAAACTTGTCATCATATGTCAATTCCATCGATTCTATCATGTTCAACTCTGAATTCTCTCCTCATACCTTAGAAACATAAACTTTCATCCTCGATTATATGGACGTCAATGCAATCAACATCTCAATATATCTAACCATTCATGATCATATCATTTTCTACACATTACCATATCATGTTTTTATGCTTAGGTAAGACGCTTTATGATCATCTTATTAAAATGAATTAAAATGCTTCTTTATTTGAATAAGGAAATTATAAATCTCTGAACTATGGATTTATAAATTCTCAGTTACAAGGAGTTGAACGCTTCTTTTTATAAGTGACTAATTATAAATAAGTAGGCTTAAGTATATAACATACATACAAATAAGTTTCTTTCAATCCATTTGTACAAACAATCCCTTAATCATTATCATTATTACCATCATCATCTATTCATTTCAAAATCTGTATCTCACGTGATTAGCAACTTTCTTACAAATTCATAATCATTCCTTGACATCACACATTCCATGATCTCCGTATTCTAAAATACTCCGTTATATTCTGTAACGTAATAACAAGGAAACACACAAGAATCTATACAATGTCAAATGATTTCAATACCACTAGGTATGAAAATTTTGACAAAGACTTGTGATAGCATTCTTATTTGATGTTGACTTTTAAAGGTTAATGAATAACGATTCTTTACGATCAGAGTAGCGCAGCAGAAGCGTGGTAGACTCATAACCCACACGTTTCATAAATCGAAGTATTTCATCCACCCAAGTTTTATCAGAATCTGGAGAAATTCTATTGGCTATCACCAAGAGGTGTGATCTTGAAAATAAGTAGACGTGTGAAAAGAGGTAATTATAATTATGGTGCGCAACATAATTATAAATGCATCACACACGTGGACTTGTGACCTTGATTAACCTAACATAAAGATCAAATTCATACCCAATACCTACATCTATTCCCAAACTTTCAATTAAATCTCGGGACGAGATTTCTTTAAGAGGTGGAGACTATAACAACTCAAGAATTGTCATCAAATGCAAAACCTATTTTACTATTATCACAATTATACGGGGAAATTTTTCGCTTTATTACATTACTTGCATTGTCAATATCTCAGTATGTCATATAACTTACGTAACTAAAGTAGACGAGCTCACGCAACCTATCTATGACAATCCTATCTTCATATATGTCAAGCAAACATTATAACATGTCAAGTCAATATCATCATTACAAGGTACATTATTCCTATAATGTACTATCCGCAATGTTATATCAAAACGGGCTTTAAACCGTTATCGTATGCCTCTAAAACCCTAATTCCGTGAAGGATTAATATCTAAAGTGAATGTACAAGTTACCAAAGCATATGTACAAGTAATATAACATCTCATTTGAAATATAAACTCCCTCCAAGTCAAAGTACAAGTCCTTAAAAGCTCAATATACAAGTCATTAAGCATGATCTCTAAAATAGCCGTTTTACCTCCATTTTCATTCTAATTTCTTCACCACCACTTGTGTACAAGCTACTACACTCATTATACAATGTGTAAACCCTAATTATTCTATTCATAAGCTTTCATACACATATTTACACTCAAAACCCAAATTCAAAAGTCAGAAACCCTAACGCAAGCTAAATACTACACAATGACCCGTTTCATTGTTTTTATCCATCATAAACCTAAAACAACACTCAAATAAGTTGTAATAACTCATTTTACAATCATATCAATCCTATTCAATCATTATTTCATCATTACTTCATCATCTTATTTCATTTGTACGTAAAACGAATCCGAGAAACCCTAAATGTACCTAATTGGTTCATTTGACCCGTTTACTCGTTTCTAACCATTTTAATCCCGAACAATCAACCAAGAACTATTGTAAACTCATAAAATGAGTTTACAATTCATTATCTATCCTTATCTTGGCAATATACAAAAGATTGAAAGCTAGAAAACCCTAATAAATCCATTATAAACCCTAATTCAAATCCGTGGCTTATTCTTTCAATTTTGACCCATTTTAACTTAAACCAACTATCAAATATCATTAATAATTCATATTACATTGCTCAAGATCAGTATTCTATCACCCTTGATCATTTACACACGAATTACAAGCTAGAAAAGTCAAAGAAACCCTAATTAAGCCCTAATATGACCCGCGGCTTAACTTTCTCATTTTTGACCCGTTTTAAACCAAACCACTTGCTAATTTCTGATGATAAGCCTTAATACAAACCTTGAGATCATAATTCAATCATTCCTTAATCAATTCTCACGAAATATAAGCCAAAAACTTGAGTTCGAACCTTAACAACCCAAAACAGACCCGAACCCAATCCTTGCCTTATTTGACCTATTTAAAACCATACCATGTGTTTTCTTGCAATTAATTATGCTCATGCAAGCCTAAGCAGCTATACACCTGCGAGCATAAATAATTGCCTCTCTTGGCAACAAGAAAGCCCACACCGCCTTGTTGGACATTCTCTAGTCGTGACACCCAAACACCCCTAAAAACCTTCCACCTTGTAATCCTACCACCTCTAGACCTCAAGACTCATCATGTGGCTTCAACACATCACCCCCTAGCTGCTCCACACATCCAAGACCAGATCATGAAGCTATCTTAGTCACCATGCCTCCATTTGGATATAAATAGGGTCTTGATGTTCAGTGTACAACGTCCGCACCACATCTCTTCTTTCTCAAACTCATAAGGCAGCAATCCTTTGCTCCCATATGATCCTAGGATAATAAAAGACGTTCAAGAAGTGAATCCCTAAATAATTGAAGCCCCGGGAACAAGATACAAGGCGTACGAGTGGAAATACTACCTGAAACGGCCCATTTCTACCATTTCTGATCATTGAAGCTCAAACCCAGGTTCTATCAACTTCATACCTGCTACCCTTATAATGTTCATATAATCCTAAATAAACTCTTGTTAAAGTTTCATAACTCAATTCATGCTCATTTTCCATTTTGATCCAAAACCGTACACCCGAAACCCTAATTTCGCGTTTTTTATAAAACTAAATGTTATAATGGTTAAATATTGTTATAATATATCCTAGCATGCTTAACTAATGTTAAAATAACCACTTTATTGATTAATAAAGGAATTTGAACTTAAAACCCACGCGTTTACGTTTTGAAACCCTAATTTGACCCGTTTTGCTTCCTAGCTTAACGAATCGTTATTTTGAACTTACGTTGCGTTAAATCTTCATATTTTAGTTTATTATAACTTATAAATGTCTATTGAAATGTTAAAATAAGCTTGCATGGCAATTTGGACATGTTTTGTAATTATAATCCATGCAAGGGGTATATATCGTAACTTTCGGAAACTTATAACAAAAAGGGCTGAAAACGTCATTTTATCAAAGTTATAACTCCAGGGGTATATTATGTCACTTTTCAAAGTCCAAGGTTTACTTAGTATATCTTTCAAAGTTGAAGGACCAAAGTCGTAAAAATGCAAACTCTAAGGGCCTATTTGCAATTTTTCAAACCCTAGGGTCTAAAATGTAACATTTTGAAAAAGTATAAAATCACATCCAAAACATTATCCGACATAACTTTAATTAACGCTCCTCGTGCTTAACATTTCCAGATATTGAATAAAACGCTTAAAACCGATTAACCGGAAGCTATATTGTACCACAATACTAGGGAGCTTCATATTAAGATGTTCCATCTCGATATTACGTTCTGACTGAGTGGTTGGGTTTACGATTTAAAGTGCCCTCGCTCCTCAAACGTTTATAGAATGGCTTCTAACATATGATGGCCCGAACGGTGATGCAATAATTCCAAACTTTCCAATCAAACTCATAACTCTTAAAAACCAAAGTTCTAAAGTACAATCTTCCTAAGACTTGACATATTCCTCAGGTTGCGTGACGTGGCTGTTTACTATCATTTTACTATATCAACATTCCCCGGTTAAGATTGTGATAAGGTCGTCCGCTTTCATATATTTATTGCATCTACCTATCAGGTGAAGTTCATAACCTCGCCTTTACTTATTTACATGTTTTATAAACCCGCGAGGGGGATACATGCTGGTTACAAACTCTTTTATATACTCATTCATCTCATAACAATGTGATTACTTTTCAAAGACTTAATGTGCTCATAATCTCACATGCTTTATAAATCTGTAATATCTGCTGTAAACCATGAATGCAAGTGTTATCTAAACTATATGCTACCCTGATATAATATTACCTAAGTACATAAAGATGTCTCTTTGGGTAATATCCCTCAATATCTCTTTGGGTAATATCCCCCAATATCTCTTATATATCTCTTTGGGTAATATCACCCAATATCTCTTTAATTCATAAGTTTAGGGCGATGATATTGTTCTCTACAATAATAATGTTCTCTATGATAACTTGAATTCAACTAATTACATATCAAACCTATGAATTTCACTCAACCTTTGTGTTGACCTTTCTTTTTATGCATGTTTATCCCAGGTAATTGAGCAACTTATGGCATGGAGTGGCATGGACATGAAGATGGCTAAAACTTGTTATCATTCACATTTTATGTTTCTAGATTTTGGGATCTGCCTTTGTAAAACTCTGATTTGAAATGAATGATAACATATCTTTTGAATAAACGTCTCTTTTGGGTCGTTTTCTATGATTATGATTGTTGTATCCATGAAGTAATACCCCAGATTAGCTTCCGCTGCTATATTGTAAATATGGGGGTGTTACAACAAGAGCATGTATTCTCACCCCGAAAACAGTTTATGAAAACCATTAAAAGAGAAAAGTTGGGGCTATGAACTCACCTTGAGTGAATGAATGATCAAGGTATAACAGAAAATGTGTCACGATAAAGACGGAATGCAACCTAATTAAATATAGGTCGCATAACTACTAGGTACTATGTATAAAAAATTCCGTATATAATTCTATATAGCTGCATCACCATCTAATTGCGTTTGTGAAACCATATTTATAAAGTAAAAACGTTTATAAATATTATTTTAGTAAAAACGGCGTAACTTTCTCGTTTTAAGCCCGTTTTAAATGTTCTTTACGTCCACGTTTTCGTATTAGAAAGATATATCAAAATATAACATTTTTGTATTTTGAGTCCTCTGGTGAACAGTAATTTTTACTGTTCATGGTTTTTATAAAATTATTTTTATAAACTTAATCGTCGTAAACCCGTAGATGTCGTATTTTATTCGTTTTAGCTAAGATTTTAGTGATTCTTTCGAGTACGTCTTCGTAATTAAAAGTTCTATCTAATTAATGATGTTTTCAAAATAAATATCTCTGATGTGAACAGTAACTTTTATAAAATTATTTTTATAAAGTTATTTATTATCGAAAACTTAAGTAATTCATAACTCCTTCGTTATTGATCCAAAAATTATCATTCTTAATGTTTGGAATCCTAAAAATATGTACTATCTGAGAAGAATAACCCATTTTATATATCAGAAGTATTTTGTAACTTGTTTTTATAAAATTTATTTTATAAACCTGTTTATTATCGTATAACTTGTAAACTACGTATCTCATCCGTTATAAAGCAGATTTTTAAGTTTCTTATATGGTTGGAATCCTCATGACATGTAGTATTTTATAAAAATATAAAATAAATACATTTATTTTCTAATTAAAGAACTAAGTGGTTGAGCCTAGAATATAACTTAAGGGTCTCTCATATAGATGCATTTGGGGCTTATATGTAAGTATATACCTATTATGCTTATTTTCCCTAAATTTCATGAAGTACATTATACTATATATATATATATATATATATATATATATATATATATATATATATATAAATATAATAATATTATATATATAGGGTGGGGGGGGGGGGGGGGGGGGGGGGGGGGTTATATATATACTATATATATATATATATATAAGTCGAGTTTTCCTTTGTTATTTTGAGATCTGTATCCTGATATAGTCTATGTTATGTTATCTATTGAAGTATGTCTCCCCCTAGGCGTTAGCATTACCGTTGGAACATTGTGTTTGCAACTGGTTATAGGAGAGTGGGTAGGAGGAAGTGGACTAACCGCAGAATCCGAGTCCCTGCTTTTATGCGTTCGTGTAGAATCGAGGAAGATATGACTTTGTTTAAGACTCTTGGTAAGGATGTCGAGGAGTATGTGACTAAGGTAATTGCTAAGGATGGTATTGTTACCCACTTTGAAGGACGATTTCCTTATTTCATTGAAGAAGAGGAAGAGAAGAAACCTAAGCCTTATAACTTGTATGGATTTGTGGATCTCGTGGAAAATGAGCAAGTGTACACTAAGAATGGGTTTGCACCCCATAGGATACCTCAGCCTGAGGGAAACCATAATGGATGGCTGAGTGAGGAAGAAGAAGCCGACTCAGATAGTGAATCTACTGCAAGTAACTGTCCCTACACCGTTTGATTTGGAAGATCAATGAAGGAGTGAAGCTTGAGCCATTGTTTAGTATCATCTTTTGTTTGTGTCATGTTCGTCCTTGTCATTTGTTTTGTTTTAGTAGGCGTTTGAAGCCATTGTTCGAGATGTTATTTTGGTGTCGAATATTATTCAAGTATTTTAATAATAAGGCTTAAGCATTAAGGATTATTTCTTCTATTGTGTGATATTATGTGATGATCATATGTGCAATGTGTTAGATTATGTGCATGAAGTGTTGTCATAGGAGTGAGCACATGCGTGAAAGGGGGCATCTATAATTATGGTGGCCAACATAATTATACATGCGCCATAACACAAGTGGACTTGCAAGTATAATTGCATGGATTGAATTAAGGTGATTGTTGGTGTTATGATTGTATGTATACGTATGGGGTAGAAGTCTGTAGGGTGTCGCCTAACGTAGATGTATCCTTCGATTTTAGAAAACGCCTCAACGTCGTGCTACTGGTGAGGATGAAAACCCTCCTGACATTGCAGCTCTTCTTACGCAACAACTACAAAATCGCTTACCTGATATAGTTAATCAAGTGACTGCTAATGTCATTGCTAATGCGAACAATGGTAATGGTAACGGTGCAAATGGTGCCAATGGTGGCAATGGTGGGAATGGTAACAATGGGTGTACCTACAAGTCTTTTGTGTCTTGTAACCTAAAGGAGTATGATGGGAAGGGTGGTGCAGTTGTACTTACGCGTTGGATAGAGAAGATGGAAACTGTGATTGATAATTGTGGTTGTGCTGAGAACCAAAAGGTGAAGTATGTCGCTAGTTCATTGGTGAACAAAGCTTTGACTTGGTGGAATACTCAAATCCAAGCAAGAGGTAGAGAAGCGGCAAATGCTATGTCTTGGAATAATTTCTAGGCATTACCTTGGTGGAAGAATTTTGCCCGAGTAATGATATGGAAAGGTTGGAGAATGAGTTCTGGAATCACAAGATGATTGGAGCTAATCATGTTGGGTACACGGATCGATTTCATGAGTTAGCCAAATTGGTTCCCCATTTGGTTACACCTTAGTCTGCAAGGATTAAGAGGGATATGACTGGGTTGGCGCCTGAGATTTGAGGAATGCTCAAGGAAACTCAACCAGCTACTATTCAAAGTGCAATACTGAAGGCTGGGATATTGACTGATGAAGCTGTTAGCAATGGAATGCTAACTAAGGGCTCTGAGAAGAGAAAGAGTGTGGATGAACCTGTTAAGGTTGGTGGATCTGGAAAGGATGTTAAGAAGGCAAAAAGAGGCGCTAACTTTGTGGCGGAGGCTCCATCAAGAGAGGGGTATGCTGGTTCGCAACCCTAGTGTGCTAAATGTCGTACCCATCATCATGAGAAGGCTAATTGTAAGATATGTTTCAATTGCCAGAGGCCCGGCCATTTTGCGAGAGATTGTTGTTCACCTGCGATACCAGCAGCACCTGTGAATGCTGTTGATGCAAGGCCTAACCAAAGAGCATGTTATGAGTGCGGTGACCCTAATCACCTCAGAAATGTTTGTCCCAAGTTGAACCGAGAATCTGGGAAATCTAGGAATCAGTTAGCTTTGGGATGGCATCGTAATGATCATGGTGGTGGGAATCAAGTTAGAGGAAGAGCGTACAATGCAAGCATGAATGCGACAGAGGCTACCAAGGATTCAAGCGTTGTCACAGGTACTTTTTCTCTAAACGATCATTTTGCTATTGTTCTGTTTGATTCTGGAGCTGATTTTAGTTTTATCTCTACTGAATTTGCGCCTATACTTAATGTGAAACCTAGTATAGAAAATCATGGTTATGTGATAGAAATAGCTTATGGTAAGAAAGTGGAAGTCGATAGGATTATCCGTGGTTACAAACTAGAACTAGGATCTTCCCTATTCACTATTGATTTGATACATTTGGGGCGCGGTAGTTTTGATGTGATAGTAGGAATGGATTGGTTATCCCACAATAAGGCTGTGATAGTATGTCACGAGAAAGTAGTAGAAATTCCCTTAGTGGATGGCGAGATACTGAGAGTTCATGGAGAACGTGTCAAAGATTCGACTAAGGCATTGAAGAATGCAAAGGTGGACGAACCTAAGATTAGTGATATTTTTGTGGTCCAAGAATTTGTCGAGGTATTCCTGGATGACTTGAATTGATTACCACCGCAATGACAAGTTGAGTTTCGTATCGAATTAATTCCTGGAGCGACGCCTGTTGCGAAGTCTCCCTATCGTTTAGCACCATCGAAGATGCAAGAATTGTCTGAATAGCTGAAGGAGCTGCAAGACAAGGATTTCATATGACCTAGTCATTCTCTATGGGGAGCACTTGTGTTATTCGTGAAGAAGAAGGACGGATCTATGCGTATGTGTATCGACTATCGTGAATTAAACAAGCTAATTGTGAAGAATCGTTACCCTCTTCCGAGGATTGACGACTTATTCGATCAATTGCAATGTGCGCGTTATTTTTCCAAGATAGATATTTGATCTGGTTATCACCAGCTTAGAGTGCATGAAGATGATATTCCAAAGACGGCATTCCAAACAAGGTATGGGCATTTTGAGTTTACCGTTATGCCTTTCGGATTGACCAATGCGCCGGCTATTTTTATAGACTTGATGACCAAGTTTGTAAACCATATTTGGATAAATTTGTTATCGTATTCATCGACGACGTCTTAATATATTCAAAGACAAAGGAGGATCACGAGGTTCATCTAAGATTAATGTTGGAGTTGTTGACAAGGGAGAAGTTGTACGCAAAATTCTCTAAGTGTGAATTTTGGCTACTAGAGGTGCATTTTCTTGGTCACGTGGTGGATCAAAGTGGTATTCACGTTGACCCGAGTAAGATTGAAGTAGTAAAGAACTGGAAGGCCCCTACTACAACATCTGAAGTTAGATCGTTTCTAGGACTGGCTGGTTATTATTGATGTTTTATCACGAATTTCTCCAAGATTGCCAAATCTCTCACCTCGTTAACTCAAAAAAACCAAAAGTATGAGTAGGGCGAAGAGCAAGAAGCGGCATTTCAAACCTTGAAGAATAATTTATGCGATGCGCCAATTTTGTCTCTACCCGATGGAGTGGAAGATTTCGTAGTTTACTGTGATGCGTCTAATCAAGGATTGGGATGCGTGTTGATGCAAAGAGACAAGGTAATTGCCTACGCATCTAGACAATTGAAGATTCATGAGAAGAATTACACTACACATGATGTGGAGTTAGGAGCGGTTGTGTTTGCGCTTAAGACCTGGAGACATTATATGTATGGCACGAAGAGTGTTATATACACGAATCATAAGAGTCTTTAGCACATATTTGATCAAAAGGATTTCAATATGCGTCAAAGGAGATGGATTGAGCTATTTAGTGACTATGAGTGTGAGATTCGCTACCATCCTGGTAAGGCAAATGTGGTGGCAGATGCCTTAAGTAGAAAAGAACGTGTGAAACCTAGATGTGTTCACGCTATGGCAATGACGATTCAATCTGGAATGAAGGTGTTGATTTTGGAGGATCAAAAGGAAGCGTTTGAGCAAGAGAATTTACCTAGCGAGCAATTAAACGGGTTGGAGCAACAAATGGAAAAGAGAGATGATGGAAGTCTATAATTTATGGATCGCATATGGGTTCCTTTGGTAGGTGATGTAAGGATTACAATCATGGATGAAGCCCATATGTCTAAGTATTCTGTACATCCTGGAGCGGATAAGATGTATTATGATCTACGAGACATGTATTGGTGGCCAGGGATGAAGAGCGATATTGCTACATATGTTAGTAAGTGTTTGACGTATTCTAAAGTAAAGGCAGAACACCAAAGGCCTTCGGGATTACTGCAACAACTTGAAATACCAGAATGGAAGTGGGATAAGATAACTATGGATTTTATCACTAAGTTACCTAGGTCAAAGAATGGGCATGACACGATTGGGGTCATAGTTGATAGACTGATTAAGTCGGCTCATTTTCTGGCTATAAGAGAAGAATACAGTACGGAAAGATTGGCAGGGATTTACATCAACGAAATAGTCGCGCGACATGGAGTTCTTGTGTCGATTATTTCAGATAGGGATGGACGGTTTACTTCGTGATGTTGGCAGACCGTACAAAAGGCTTTAGGGACGAGGTTGGATATGAGTACGGCTTATCATCCCCAAATGGATGGTCAAAGTGAGCGTACGATTCAGACTTTAGAGGATATGCTTAGGGCATGTGTAATTGATTTCGGTGGTAGTTTGGATGTTCATCTACCGTTGGCTGAGTTTTCCTATAATAATAGCTATCATTCAAGCATAAGATGTGCTCCGTTTGAAGCATTGTATGGAAAGAAGTGTAGGTCGCCTGTTTTATGGGCTGAGATTGGTGAAAGTAGTTTGATTGGACCTGAGTTGGTTCAAGAGACGACTGATAAAGTGGTATTGATAAAAAAGAAGCTCAAAGCGGTGAGAGATCGTCAAAAGAGCTACGCTGATAATAGACGTAAACCGTTAGAGTTTGAGGTAGGAGATCGAGTTATGCTAAAAGTGTCACCTTGGAAAGGTGTAATTCGCTTTAGGAAAAAGGGTAAGTTGGCACTGAGGTATGTAGGGCCATTTGAGATTCTTGAAAGAGTCGGTCCTATAGCTTATCGGTTGAGATTGCCTGAGGAATTAAGTGGAGTACATGACACGTTTCATGTGTCAAACCTAAAGAAGTGTTTGGCGGATGCTAGTTTGCATGTGCCATTGGACGAGATTAAGGTTGACAAAACTCTTCATTTTGTTGAGGAACCTGTAGAAATTATGGACAAAGAAATTAAGAGTTTAAAACGTAGTATAATATCGCTTGTGAAAGTTCGTTGGAATTCTAAGCGTGGACCTGAGTTTACTTGGGAACGCGAAGATTATATGAAGTCTAAGTATCCTTATTTGTTCGTTGAGCGAGCTGATGAATCGGCTAGTTAAATCTCAGGACGAGATTTCCTAAAGGAGGGGATAGTGTGACAACCTGACTTGAGCATGTTAATCAAACCGTTAGTGTTGACTTATATATCTGTTGCAATGTATGGGTTATGTGTTATATGTGTTTATACGTGCTTATATGTGTTTGTGTGGGATATGTAAGATTGGATAATCAATCCATTGAGCGTGATCGTATCATTGGGATTGGATTTGTGTTGGATTTTGTGGAGTTCATTTCGTTCACTTTTGGTGACAAGGAAATGATTTATTTGTAATTTAAGTGTTTTAGTGATTTATCGTGTAAGTAATATTACGTATATGTATTTGTGTGTTAGTAATATTAGGATGAGATTAGGTTCTAGTGGTTAGGATATGAAAGAAATGAAATTTCTATTTTTGGAATGTTAGGTTTAATAAAAATGAAAAGTCATTTATTTTTAAAAGTCTAGTAAATTGCGTTTACGCAAAAAGGTATGCTCAAATAAGCTAAGGTTTTTATAAAAACTTAAGGTAATGATAATAATTAAGTAATTAATTAATAAATAAATAAATAAAAAATAAAAAGAAAAGAAGGTCATTCGGCCGGATAAGGGAAGAAAGAAAAAAAAGGGAATTTGATTAGGAAACAAACTCTAATTAGGCATTATCTATAATTAGTTGGGAGCCTATAAATACAAAATAAATCCCATAACCCTCCCCCCTTGAGAAATCGGTCGAACAAGAGAGAAAAAAAGAAGAAAAAATTAGGGTTTTTGCTTTGTGAAGAAATCAAGCTCTAAGGTAAGTTTTAATTAATCCTTGTTAGTTATTAATCATTAATTCATGTAATAATTATTATGATGGAATTAGGGTTTTATAAAATCTATAAATCAATGATGTTTAATCATATTGCAATGATTAGGGTTTAATTAGAAGCCTATGAGTGTAATTGGTTAGACTTAATTCGCGTTAGAAATTGATTTAGATTATGGTAGAATTTAGGGCTGTGTTGTTCGGCTGATATCTCAATAATGGTAACAGCTTTTGTCAAGTTTCCGGTATCTATGACGTATCTCAGAGAGTCTAGTTTTCAGAACATCCGGCCTCAAAGGTTTTTAAGGTCGGGAAGTCAGTCAAACGTTGGTTACAAGAAAAGTTGTCAAAGCAGTTAATACGGGTCTGATTTAGGCCAGATTACGAGGTATAAAACCCTCACTTAAAATTTGAATTAAGATTATCCCTTATACAGTAGTTAATTAATATGTGTCTATTAGAGATCCCCCAAAGGAGAGCTTCTGATTTGGAGTCTAAGTATGGTTTTTAGGTCTAAACTTTTTAGTGTGCAAACAGATCCGAATTGGGACTGTTTTGAAATTTGATTTTCTTAGGAGTACTTGTGCATGTAAATGGCTCTTGGAAATCATAAGGTAGTTAATATACTCATAAATGAACATACTTGATTTTTGGTATGAATTATGGAGGTCAGTAAGTAAGGGTTTTGAATACATTAAGTCACGTTAAAATTCTGCAGTTTTGAACAAATTGTGACTAACTAGTGAAACTTGGTAACGAACTGGTTAATGTTGGGTATCGTGTCGGGGTGACCCATGAGGGTAATTAAACATCTTAGACATCCATCATATGATTGTTACATGTGCATTAAGCTTTTGGCTTAGTAGCGTGTAACACGAGTAATTTTGTTGTTTAGATTTGTGCTAGTTGTTTGTGAAGCTTTTGTTGGATTCTCTTGGAAAGCTAAGCAAAGGTGAGTTTCATAGCCCCCTTTTCTCTTGTTATTTTGGGGTGAGAATGATGCTTGTTGTCGTGTTAAAATGTTTTTAAGCTTGTTGTAGTTATGTGTATTGGATAGTGGGCACGTTCTGTCCCGTTGTGTTGCGATATGATATGTTTGGTATTGTGGATCCCAATATGCAAAATGAGGTTGACGGTGGTAAGACTGCGTGAGCTAATATGAGGCCATGTAGCGCACATATGAATTTGGTATGCTTATGGATCGTGGGCACGTTCCGTCCCGTTATGGTTATTTGGTTACATGAAATGTTTTGGTAATTACAGCAGCTTATTGAAAGTTTATTTTGGATTTTGTTTTATGTCGTAAACCTATGATTCTCGCTCAACTTTATGTTGACGTTTTAAGCATCATTTTCAAGTAAGTTTAATGGTGCTAAGATAGAGCGAAGTGGCTAGAAGAGACCGTAAGATGCTTGGAGTTTATTTATGCTTTCTGTTTGAATAAATGCGTTTGCATGAATTGTTTGGATTATGTTTTGCATGTCATTTATTGACGAGATCTCTTTCTCATTAATAAAGACACCATTAGGTTTTGAGTATTGTTATGACACTTTGTGTCTTTGCTTTACTTTAGTTTTTCATTTTAGTATTCTCTATATAGACACCTTGTGTTGTGATGATATCCATTCTTGTTTACGCCTCGTATTTCCGCCTTGGCGGGGTGTGACATGACATATATAAAAGTTTACCAAATCATAAATAAGTGTAAAAATTCATTTTTCATGTAGATAAGTTCCTTAGATGGTGATTAACTATACAAACATTATATATGCATACAATTATGAAAATAAAGAGATTAAGGTTTTTAGGTAACCTTAATATGAAGTAGAATGATGAACAATATGATCTAAACCCTTGTTTAGATAATAAACCCAAACTTACAACACTTAGAAACCCTAACTCCAAAGTAAACCCTAATCTTGAACCTTCTTGATTTAACACTTGTAAACTCCAAACCAAACCTTCTAAACACCTTAGGATATCTTACAAATGATGTAGGAATGCTTGGAAATATTGTAAATAAAATTTGTATGGTTTGTTTATGTGTATTTGGGTGAGCCGTGGGTTGAAGGGAGGACAAAGGGAGAATATGGTTGCTTTTCACTTAACAAATGAAGTGTGTATGTGTTACTTCTACTAGTACATGTCTTATATACCTTAAAGACTTAGTCAAAGGTGTTGGAAACACGAAAAGTGTCGGTCACTTCCAAAGTTGTAACAAGTCTTAGCTCGTAGTTAGTATAAGGATTAGATTAGTAATCTAGTCCGGCCCAAGGCCCATAGGTGGCCCAACTCCAGGCCATGGCCGGCCATTGTAGCTATTTATACACCCTCTCCTAGTCTTGGAGAGGGTTGGTTTGTTCCATTTTCCATACATTCATTTTATACATTCATCCATTATTCCATCCAAGTTTTCTCTAACATCCCAACCCACATCTCACTCTTGTTCTTGGTTGATCTTAAGATTACTAGTATTCTTCAATTGGTATCAAGAGCCATGGAGTGGTGTGTTTAGATTTTTGTGTTTGATTTGTGTTCAAAACCTTTACAAAGAGCAAATTAGTGATTCAAATTTTTTTTGGCTTAAAAACCTTAAAGTTTTCATTTTTATTGTTCCTATAGGGTTAGTAATACTAGTTGTACAAGATTTGCTCGGTTGTTTTTTCGGATTTCCTAAGTTTAAGCTTAACATCCCTTCAACGTACTTTGTTAGTAAGGATACATGATCGATCTATTCGCGTCTCGATGTATATTGATTGTTCGGAATCTCTTATTCATATATACCTGCATTTATCGTTAGTTCTTTCATTGCATTTGATTCTCGTATGAGTATCAAAAGTTTCTTTTTAAAGCATAATGTTCCTAACATATTATTGTGGATCATTACTCCCTTACTTTGTATATCCCTTGGATTTTTCGTAACCGTTGGCGATGTGGTTAGCTCGATGATTTTAGGTTTTTCTCTGTTGATCGTTATTTTGATAAGACCTTACGTTTTCCTTTTTGGGGTACGTAACGTCTTGCATGAGATTTCTTGTACGATTTCGTTTGATTTTAATTTGAGTATATGGCCAGTTCCTGATAATTCTTCGTTTTCAAACAATAAATTGAGTTAGAGTCTGTAACGGTGTTTTTTTACGATCCCTGTTGGTATTATGGTGTCATTTGTTTGAGTAACATATTTCATAATTGATGTCTAATTATAAAAACTCTTTGGAAGTATTGTGTTAGTGTTTGAGAAAAACTGTGTTTAAAATGATCTTTGTAAAAAGAATATGTTTAAATGGTCTATACAAATAGGATATGAAAATTTTTAAGTGGTTTAATAAATTTTATTTTATTATAAAAAGCTGGTTTAAAGTGATTTAATAATGGTAAAGAAGTGGCGATACACCATTAAATAACCTCTCTATATATTTTTTTATGACAACCAGAATGAATTTTTTCAAAGATTACATTTAAGACAATTTTATTATTATTTAAAATGATTTTTTTTCTTAAAGTGACTTTCATAATTTAAATTGATTTTATAAAAACATTATTTAATTTGGTCTTTCGATTAAAGTTGAGAATGAATATAAGATTTCCATCTTTCGTATGATATTTTTTATGTTTACATTGTCGTGGTACCGTCTGTTATTTTTCTTTCGTTGGCTTTTTTAATCGGAATGCAATATACGTATCCTTTCTTTCAAATGATTCTTATGTCATCTGATCCCGTCCTACGTGCATATTGGAATCTCCTATATGCATTCTAGCCTTTGATTAGAAATTCATAATTCGTATTGTATCCTAAAAACGTTGGTTCGTAAACCCTTAGAGTTCGTTGATACCGTTGATCTGGAAGCTTGATGTGCTTGTGGAATGGACCAGGTTGTCCAAGAGGAAGTTTGGGATAGTATGTCCCATGAGAAGGTGGTTAGGAAACCGTTTGTAAGGTGATGAGATACTTCGGGTTCAAGGTGAACATACTCAAGGAGTCGTAAAACTTAATGAACACTAAGGTAGTGTGAATCGAAATTGAGTGGTATTTTCCGTCGTACAGACTTTATTGATGTGTTTCCTCCCTGAAGACTTGTCAATGACCACCGCAATGACAAGTTGAGTTCCGTGTAGACTTAGTTCCTAGAGCGACGCCAGTCGCGAAGTCTCCATATCGTCTAGCACCCTTGGAAATGCAAGAATTGTCTAAACAACTTCAAGAGTTGCAAGACAAAGGTTTCATACGACCTAGTCATTTTCCGTGAGGAGCACCAGTGTTATTTGTTAAGAAGAAGAGCATGGAGTTCATTTGAAGTTAGAGTTAGAATTACTGAGGAAGGAGAATTTGTATGCTAATGGGGTTTTTGGGTTTACTATAGTGTGGAGGCAGTGAAGAATTGGAAGTACCTACGACACCATTCCGAGATATAATATTCCTTAGAATTGACAGGTTTACTTTTACCTAGTCTCATCACAAACTTTTCTAAGATTGTTAAACCCATTACTTCCCTAACTAAGAGGGATCAGAAGTATGAGTGGGGCGCAGCACGAAAAGAGGTTTTCTAGACTTTGAAGAATGATTTGTGTGATGCTTCGATAAATCGAATGTAGTGGTTGATGCGTTGAGTAGAAAAGGGAGAGTGAAACTAAGACCAGTAAGAGCAATGTCCATGACTATCCAGTCAAGTGTTAAGGACAAGATATTGGCTACTTCAAGTGGAGACATCCAAGGTAAGAACGCTGCCATAAAATGCCTGCGTGACCTGGAACCAACAAATGGAAAGAGAGCAGAATGATGGTTTGTACTTTATATGGATTAAATTGTATTAGTAAGTATGAGTATGAAGATTCGCTACCATCCGGTAAGAGGCAAAGTGGTGATTGAGAGCGTTAAGTAGGAAGGAACGAGAGAAACCTAAGACGTGGTTCGATGCAATGGCTATGACTATTCAGTGTGGAGTAAGAGGAAAGATAACTAACCACCCAAAGTGAGGCGTTCAAGCAAGAGAATGTACTCGCAGAATATAACTACATAGTTTAGATCAACAGATGGAAAGAAAAGGAGACAAGAGTTTGTATTTTATGGATCGTATATAGTTTTTGTTTAGTAGGGAATGAATGCGGAAACGATAGTAAATGGATTGAAGGCTCAAGCATCAAGGTACTTTGGTACATTCCGGGAGTGGATAAGACAGAACTATAACCTTGGATCCATGTATTGGTAGCCACGTGTAGAAAATAAAATAGTTACCTCTGTTAGCACTTGTTTGATTTGTTTTTAAGAGGGAAAGTTATGTGATGTCGAAGACTTTTGGCTTACTGCAATAGCCTGTGATACTTGAGTAAAAATGAGATAGAACCACCATGAATTTTATCACTAAATTTCCAAGGTCAAAGTAGTGAGTAATGTATGTGATTATGGTGGTGATGGTCAATAACAGACCAAGTACTCATTTCTATCTATACAAGAGATTTCAAGATGTGAAGTTGTCCAGGAATTATATTGATGAGATAATAGCAAGGAATGGAATTGTATAAATAGAATCAAAAATCAAAAATCCTTGAAATTTTTGTGCTTTAATCTTAATTGCTTTCGATTTTAGCTTGCCTTTATTTGTTTTTGCATGTTAGTTGTAGAAATAGAATCAAAAATCAAAATCCATGAAATCATTCAAACACGCGATCACGAACTTAACCGATTCTCAATTCACACCTTCGTCCCTGGGTACGAATCCGGAAGATTTGAATTTTACTTTGAGTGATAAAAGTAATCTCTTAAATCCTTACGGAATACTCTATACGTAATCTATTATTGATATTATCCTTATATACGTATCGTGGATCAATCATTTTTTGGCGCCGCTGCCGAGGAAGTGTGTATCGAATATCGCGTTGAAGCTTGAAGATTAGTGTTTTGAAGACCCTTCCTCGTGAAGTTATCATTTTATTAGTTTCTTTTATATAAAACTAAAAAAATATAAAAATATTTTACTTTTTTTCTCGATTTATTTTCGTAGATTTTATTACAAAAACTAAAAATCAATTTTCTAAAGTATTTAAAAAACAAAAAAAAATTGAAAAACAACAAAAAAAAAACCGTTGTGTCACTTGTGAAATCGGCTCACTTTTAGATTACAAACTTTAAGAGAGGTTTAAGAGGGTTGATCCTATGAACTAATTCGACCCAAAAGGAGAAGTTATTTAAACGCTTCGCGCATTACCCGCTCGCCTCTAAGAGGAGATCGACATCGTTCAGCTTGGAATTGCCAACCAAGATGAACTGAAGCTCTTGCTGAGGTCTTCTTCAGTTTCTGAACCGCCACATAAACTGAAGTGAACTTACTGCTTGATTTTCTAAGAACATGAAGAACTGAAGCTGAAGTGTCTTTAGCTAGACTTATTTAGGGGATTTTATGTCTAAATCTACTGAGAGGCTGAAGGGCTCAGGAACTGACCCATCATTTCGCGATTCACCATGTTTACTTTCTCAATTTCAATGACCAAATTATTATATAATGACTCATAGAAAAAACGTGTTTCCTTAATACTAGTAGGATGCTGTTCTATATCTCCTCCACTAGGATCCATACTGAATCTAGAGGAATGACATTGCTATCATCCTATTGCACCAAGTATGTATCAGTAGTGGACTCGAGTAGCTCTGTATACTGTTCATCTTGAGCAAACATATTAAAATTTTCATTATCATAACAATTTTCATATTGGTGTACCTCAGTTGATCCATCTAAATCGTAGACCGGTGTTTTGTTAGCTTGAGTACCCGATGTAGATGCTTGCTATAAATTGGCCATTAAGATGCAGTTCACATTTCCTCTATCTCTTCGCAATCATCATCAGCAGCCATTAAATCAAATCAGCTTGAAGTTGTATCCCTGATTCATCTTTTTGAGCAAGCAACAACTGAGTCTGAAGGTAACCAACATCTCTTCTCCTTGGCCTTGTTGTGCAGTTCCTAGCATAATGACCCACTCCTTCAGTTGTAACACTTAATTTGATTTGCATTGTTCCCATTACCATTATTCTCTGCTTTTGCAGCTACAACATTTCCATTCAGATACCCAACTACTGGAACAACAATTAACCCATTCTGATTACCAACATTCCCCGATTATGTCATGCATTTTGCCGAATCTGATTCCCTGCATTCTACCATGTATTGCACCAAATCAGATTCCCTGCATTATGCCCAATCTAAATCCCTGCATACAATCTAAACTGGTTCCCACCATTTCCTCTAACCATTTGCATCTGTCTTTCTTGACCCATGTTTATACCTAGTTGTGCAATTTGTCTGTTGCGAGGGTTTTATGGGATTCTTTGGTTGTTATTTATTGGTGTGGTGTAGTTTAACTTAAATGCCTTAGCCATAAGTACACGTCCATGTTCATTGCAGTTATGGGATCTGAGATGTCTTCAGGATTTTCCATTAGTTTTTGCATGTAGTTCATGTTGAATGAAGGTTGCTGGACATAGTTGTTGTTAGGATGTGGATGTTGCATGTAGGTAATGTTTGATGGTTGATTTGAGTGTAACACTAGATATGAGTAAGGAAACTGAGTTTTTGCCCTAAATGCCAAAGGATCATGTGTTCTTGCAAGTCGTTATGCTCTAACCTCGTTTGCTTTATTAGGAATCTGTTTTAAGTAAGCATACAACTCGTTGTAGTCCACTTCGTGCAGTTTCGTAGTTTGATTGACAAGTGTGACATAACGTTTCCATTTTGGCTAGAGATTGTTAAGAAACTTGAGATTGCATGTGATCGTGCTGGATTCACACCGTAAATATATATAAAATATAATAAAATATAAAATATATATAGAAGTGTAAAAACCAACAATCAATGATACCGAGAAGTAGTATAGAGCTTTCCCGGGTCGTAAATCCCCAACGAGGCTGGAATGGTAAATCGATACGATCGAAGATTTGAGTTTGAAGGAAGGAATGAGTTTGGGAAGTTGAATAAGTCAAATTAAACAATAACGGACTAAAACGTTTAAGAAAATCCTAAAAATTACGAAATTAAACTAGAAAACGAAAGCCCGAATACCGGACAAAAGGGGGAAAACCTAAAATCTTTAAAAATAACCCTACGGAAAATTTTTCACTTCTAAACTACTCTACGGGTCAAATAACGAAGAATGAAAAAGACTAGACCGAAAACGGAGTTCGTTTGACCCAAAAACGAGTCAAAACAAAAACCCGTACCCGGACCCGTTCTTTAAAAGATGAATAGTTATAAAAATGACCCTACAAAAAATTATATATTTTTCCTACAAACTAGATGATAAAAGAAAATTTTCTAAAAAAGCAAAATATTTTTTTGATAATTTTTGTATTTATTATGAATTAAATAAACTTTTAACTAAATTAAATTATAAAAAATATTAAACGGTTACTAAAAATTCTGAAAAATTTACAACAAATACTAGACACTCTAATGGTCCTACGAAAAATAAGAAACAAAAATAAGCTACCTAAATAAGCCCGAAAATAAGCTTAACAGCTAATTAAGCTTATAAGTTCTAAAAGGTAACATAAAATACCATGTGCCTTGGTCATTTACGAAAAAAAAAAAAGACCCAAGGGCGCAGTGGTAAGTATGTTGGTAAAAGGGAGGGGATGTATCGAGGGGTCCCGGGTTCGAGTCTTGCTCACCCGGGCCCCTTGTCTTCCCTTCTCTTTTTATTTTTGCAATACTCTAGGGTAGGAAATGTACAAAATGAAACTAAAGGGTAGGCGGGTAAAGTTTTGGGAATTTACACTACTATGAAAACGACTAACCTTGAACTTTGGAGAAAGTACCAAACAGACCTCGCGACATAGCTTATTTTTAGCTTATTGAAAAAAAATGAGTTTTAGCAAAAACTTAAAACTAAAAAGTTTATAAAAAGGCTATTCTCCACAACATTACAAAGAACACTTTGACTCTTTAACAACTGAAATAATGCAGAAAATAAGCATGACATCAAATATCTGTCACGAAAAAGAAAATAAAGAAAGTTGTGGTTTTAATAGCTTTTTGAGTTTTAGCTTATTCCTAGCTTATTATTGAATGAAATTTAAAACTAAAAGAAGCTATTTGATGCTCATGATGTGTACTAATGGTATTTAAACAAAAATTACCCTAGTATTAACAAATTTAACAAGAAATTTGAACTGAAAAAGTGCAAGTTTAGGCTTAAAACTGTTTTGAGCTTTTTTCCAATAAGCTAAACAGCTTATTCCTAATATTTAAAGGCTGAAATTTTGCACATAAGTTATGCTAATTATGTAGAACTAACCTAGCTAAAAGGAAATTCAAAATTACAACTAGAAATGAAAATTCAAACTAGAAAATAAGCTGAAATCTACATGCTGCTGTACCAATTTTGCAGGCTAAAATAAGCTAGGAAAAGAGCTTAACTTTGAAACTAAAGAGCTTATCTGGATTAAGCTAGTGGAGACCTACACAAATGCTTAATTCCTAAACCTAACTCCTACTTATTAATACTAAAAAGGACATAGAAAAATTGCCAGCACCCACAAGCTTAAAGCTGATTGATTGCTCGATGCACTTGGTTGCTGATGCATTTGGCTAGGCACTAACTTGCAAGCTAAACTTTGATGTTCTAATCCTCTAAACCAATTCACTAGGTACTGCTACTCCCATCTTTGCTATAATAGAACACTTATTAAGTTCTAAATCTCTAAAAATTAAACCCAATCTACATCTAAATAGCTCCCTGGTGGCTAGGCAAAGGATTTGAACACCAAACTTTGTAAAACTAAACTTTAACCTTTAAAACCTGTTTAAACCTTGCTATACTACCCTAACACAACTGAGTGAACAATTTTAACATAGAGAAGTTGACTTTAGGAGTCAAAGTAAGCTTAAACCAAACACTACCTTATTGAAACTGTCAAACAAACCAACATTCAAAATCTTATTTAAAAACTTTAGCTGAAAACCTTATATCCACTCTTCTTAATTCTAACCTATTTAAGCTATTCAAGCTATAAAATCTATAGCTTATTAAGAAAATTAAGCTACTTACTCTACTAGGCCTATACTACTACTTATAACAGAATTGAAAGACAAAATGATTTTTGCACAAAATTCATTTAATGAAAACTCTAAACAGCTTAATAACAGTCCTCCTTAAAAAAAAACCAAAAATTGGTAAATTTTTAAAGAGAATTAACCAAATTTGAAAAGCAATAAGCAAATGTGAAAACTCAAATTATGCTAAAATGAAACTTAGGAAATATAACCTGAGAGTTTTGTAATCTCAGACCTAAGCCACTCTATCTGAGTGAGTGGCTTATATAGCTTGAACCTAAGTGGCTCACTAGCCCCTAACCCTGAGCTTATAGCTCAATAAGCTCTTGACAGCTTATAACTCCTTGTTGCTTCAAAGTCAACTCAAAAACACTCAAATGATCATGATTTTGATTAAAATTGATAAGCTTGAGTAAATGAAGGTCTAAAAACAGGTTTTAAACTAATTTTGAGCTTATAAATAAGAATAAGCTCAAATGAGCTTATTAGAGCTTATTGAAACGAAAATGACTTAAATTTGAAAACAAAGAACACGAATGCTTGAAAACTGGATTGATATTACTAGAATTGTGAGGTACAAGAGAGAAGGTACAAGAGCTTAAATCGTATTGCTTAAACTTGAAAGAAAAATGCTTAAATTTAGAGAAAATTACAAAACTGAAAAATTAAAACTAACTACTCTATTTCTTCTGTCTTCCTCTTCTTTTATAACTGAGGCTTGTGTTTGTTGTGTGAGAGGGAGATAGCAAACAAATCCTAGCCTTCAATCTTCAGAAATTTATTATCACAGCCGTTGGATCAACCTTGAAAAGAGTGGGATTGCCAAGTGGGATTGAGGGATTAGTGGAGGAGGGGGATAGGGAAGAACCCTGGGGTTTTTGAGGTGCAGGGTAAAAGGGGTATGGCAAACCCGTGAGTGGGTTTTGGGTGTGACAAAATTGGGCGGGAAAATTTGTTTGTACAAGTTGGGGGTGACAGGGGCGAGGTTTAGGCAATTGGCAAGGTTAGTCCTCCAAGGTGTTAAGTAACATTGCATCTATGGTCCTTGTTGTTAAAACCTTTTGGGGACTTGGCAATTTCAGTCCCCAAAGGTTATGTGACTAGTTACACCACACGTCCTTGGTGATTGAAAGTTATAAGGGTTGACAGTTTTGGCCCTTGTGGTGTAACTTTGCAGAAATGGCATCTTGCACCCTTGCCATTCATTTTCTCTTTTCTTCATTAAATGTAAGTTAGGATTTTTACAATTTCAACCCCAAACTTATATTTTTGGACTTGTTGACTTTTGGATTTGTCGGGGTTGACCTTGACTTTGACCAGTTGCATTTTCTGTTGACTTTTTGACTTGATTGACTTTTTTCCGGCTTCGATTTGCTTTTTGTCTTTCACAGACTTTTCCATATCCAGGTCCGTTTTTTTGTCGTTTTTGCTTTGTTTTTCGTCCTTTTCTTGTTATCCTCCTGCACAATACAATTAGCAAAACAAGCATATATTTGGCATTTTAAGTCCGTTTTTGGTTATTTTAGCTCGTTTTTAAAGGTAAAAGGTATGTGTAATTAAGCACATACCAGCATGCAATGTTCTTTGGAGTCAGCTGGGTTTTGTCTAGATCATTCATTAACTTCGTGAAATGATGATAGTATGATCCAATCGATTCTCCTTCTACAAAAGTAAACATTTCCAACTCATTGAGCAATTTTTCTTCTTTGTCCTGAACCCCAATATTTGTACCTTTCATCATTTTTTGAACGCGTAACCAAATCTCATTTGCAGTGTTACAGCTGTCTACTACAGCATAGATGTCTTCCGGAGGACCCGTGAAAATGATTTGAATAGCTATCATCAACTTCAACTTGCTTTGCTTCTTCTACAGTGAGTTCATTATTAGTCTGTAAGTGAGAAGATATCCGCTTTTCATTTTTCTTCTTTTAAGCCGGTGGCATATGAATGTTCAATGGAAGTTTGCTCTTCCACGTGTTTTGTCCCTAATATCACGATGATATGGGGAGAGTCAAGCTAGAGACTCACACAAAAACAAGCGCTTCGCGGGTGGCAACCCATGCTTATCCCTAGTAGTAGTATATAAGTATAATAATTATGAATAAGTGTGATGTGAGGAGGCTCGCCTCTTCCTTTCTCATGTTTCGTGTTTTATGTCCAGGATTGCCCGGATTATGAAGACTCTTGTGCTCGTGGTTTTGTCCATCGTCCACTCGGATATGCTAGATCTTATTGATTTAACATTTATCTATTAGCATACTTAATAAACGGCTTTAGATTTACGTAGAGACCCCTTAATATTTGGATTATGCCTTGAAATTAGTATGGGGGTGACAGTCCCACATTAAGGACAATGTGTAGTTCTAGTATGGGGGATCTTTCGATTTGATCTTACTTGCATTTGCCTTGTCTTCACGTAACCCCATTTTTCCACAAAAAATAGCAAAAATATGCCAAATTTAAAATATTTCAAAAATAGAATAAGTGTTTTGACACGTAGTTTTGTCTTTTTAAGGAATAAATTTTGACTTGATCGAGCATGTTGCGCTCTAGCTTGCCCTTTAACTTATATAAAATTAAGCTTTTGCTAGCTTGAAATACAAGAAGCTTTAAAACGCGAATTCTAGCTTAAAGAGCCAAAGCCAAGAGTTTGCAAGTTTCCATGATAGACTTTAAATATGCAAAGCTTGTTTTATTAGACTAAGCATTCGCGGATCTTTTTATTAAAGATTTTAAATTTGCGAAGAACGAGAAATGATAGAGTTTTATATAAGTTAGATGTTAAACATAGAGTAGTTGGAACTCTTTAAGGCTCATAGAGGTTAATTGTGGCTTTTTGCTCCCACAAGCTTAATAAATGTTATATAATTGTTGAATAAATAAAGTTACTTTAGGTTTTTGCGATTCTTAGTTTAAATCACTTCGTAGAGATTCCTTCTGGTGAAAGTAAGGTACACATCGAGGTTTTGTCAGTGTTGTGGGGAAATAGGCTACCGATTCCTGACGGCTCGCTACCGTTGTCTAGGTAGTTAAAAGACCACAGGACTTGAAATTTGGCTAATAATAAGTTATGTAATAAACCAAAGCCGAAATAAGACCACTACCTCTTGCCGGCTCACAACCGATGTGGTAGTCGTTTAAAGGGTGGAGGTATGAATAATAATAAAAACTATGGGCTGATAAAAGTTTACTGCATCTTGCCGGCTCACAACCGATGTTGCAGTCTTCTAAATAAGGCACATAGTAATAATCCGAGACTGATAAAAGTTTGCTGCATCTTGCCGGCTCACAACTGATGTTGCAGCCTTCTAAAAGGTCGAGGAAATCACCGAGGTCGAAATAAGACTCATGGACCATGGTCGGCTCGCATACCGATGTGGCAGTTGTTTAAAGGACCGAGGTATAATAATTTTGCAATAATAATAATAAAGCCAAATTTCGACTCCGGGGTTATCTAAATAAAGCCTTCGTCTCTGGACTCGTAGTTGAGTTGTTTCGGATGAAATAAAAAAGATAACCCCTAAATCGTGCAAAATTAGAACCTTAATGTGGACCTTATTCTCACTATATCGTCTCTTTAGGAAAGGATTTCAAACTAATTGTGGTCTAAACCGGGTTTTACTTTATGTGAATAAGACATTAATTTATTTGTCACAAATAATAATAATAAAATCTTTAGAGGATTTAGGAATAAGGGAGCAGAAAGTAGCTATGCATTTACAATTAGCATTTATGAGTAGTTTTAGCATCTTAACTTGTATTTAACAATGATTTCTTTTTTAAGCTTGGTTTGGGGTAGGTAAAAAAAATCAAGGACGATGAATTTATCCTTTTAGTGTTTCTTGTTCCGTGAAGTTATGATATGTATGAATGATAATAATAAATGCATAAAAATGGTTAAACGGGGGGCTTTTTAAAACTAGTGATTTCTTAATCCCCTTAGATGAAGACTTAGCTACTTTTCTAAGTAATTAGTCTAGGGGGTTGAAATTTTTGGTTTTCTAAGTTAGTTTATGACATTGCGTGAGGACACGACAATAGTTTAGTATGGGGGATTTTGGTATGTGCTTAAATACACATACCTTTTACCTAATAAAACAAGCCAAAAAGACCAATAATGACCAATAATACATGAAAAATGCATTGTATTTGTGTGTTTTGTCTATTGTGCTGTGCAGGTAACGGATATTGCATTAAAGGACAAAAATAAAGCAAAGACGGACAAAACCAAGCACGAGAATGGAATAAGCGTGAAAAAATCAAAGCCGAAGGCGTATACTTCCTTATTGGGCCAACCCGAACCCATTTTATTGGGCCAGGTCAGCCCAATAAGAGTTACACTTGTAAACTTTAAAAATGCCTATACCATAAACCCATTTATAAAAATCCAAATCCAAAATCCTAGCCCAAGTCAAACAAAATCCTAGCCCAAGTCAAACAATATCAACCCCGGTCAAAGCCCATTTCCCTTTTTACCCCAGTCAAAATAATAAACCCGCCATGTTACTGTTCACCATCTCTTTACTTTTTCCTTCCTCTCCATTTTCACACCAACAACACAAGGTAAATCAAATCCACCCCTCTCAATCACCCACACATCCCGTTTGTTTCTAGAAGCCTGACACAAGTTTTGACACCAACAAATGACACGTTGGCGATCCCAAGAGATATCATTGGTTGATGGGACGTGTACCAAGATCAAGGGCCAAGATGAAAGGATTTGAGGCGGTTTGATTTGGATGGACGAGATTAAAGGATTGGACGCTCCTCACATCTAGAATCATCTATCATTCACTATAAATAGAAGGCCAATCATCTAGGAGTAGAGGAGAGTAGGTTAGAGTAGGAATCGTGTAATTTTACTCTTCAGTTTAAATTCCAACTTAATTGTCTTTTTAATTCAGTAATTTCATTTCCAAGCTTTGTAATATTTCAAGTTTTTAATAAAAGTGCAAGTTTATAATTAATTCTGTTTTCAATTCTGCTTTTCATATGCAAATTTGCTTAATGTCCTTTAATCTCATTTAATAAGCTCTAATATACTAAGTTACTTAGCTTATGGCTCTTAGTAAACAAATCTCATAATATGTCTTAGTTTTATTCACAAATCCACTCTCAAATAAGACCTCAGCTTGATTTATGGATGATAAGCCAATACGGGACGGGCTTATGGACCTCACCAGCTTGTTCTAAACAAGCTGGAGCTTAGTAGATAAGCTCTTTTGAGCCTTTTATAGTCCCTGTTTAGCTGGGACAAAGGTACTTGTCATTTTCACTTTCATATAGCTTATTTTCCTGTTTGTGCTTATTACTGCTTATTCTGTATTTAAGGCTTGCTTATTGATGTTATCTATGCTTATTCAGTTCTAATATAGCTTAATGTGTCAGTTATTAGCTTAAAATAGTTTAAATTTGTGATTTCATATAATCTGTCCCTATTACTAGTTAAAATAGCTTTTGAGTTTAGTTTTTTTATTAAAGTGCTTAATTGTCCTAGGTATATGCTTAATGTTACTTTATTTGCTTAATGTTATATCTGTTCTTACAAGGTTTAGCTTATTTCACACTTTTATAGTTTAAAAATGGAAATACAAGGTTTAAGGGGGTGTTTGGCACAGCAGCACTAACCTTTGTTAGTGCTGCCTATGCCTATTTTGGCCTTTTAATCAAATTCATCTAGCTTGTATTTAGTCTATTAGTCAGTAGTTTTAAGTTTTCAAAGGTTAAATCTCAAATTTTAGGTTCATAGTAGCCATGGTTTGAATCTGTGGTGATGATGTTTAGATTTCAGCTTATTTGAGTTGATTTTGAATTGAGGCTTGTTGTTGTCATTTTCATGCTTGTTTTAGCCTAATAATGCAGTAGAATGTAGGTAGATAAAGTTTGCATTTGCCAATTTAAGTTTATGTCAATTTCTGTCCTAGTTTTCAAGTTCATTTTCAAAGTTAAAAGTTCTATTTTCAATAGCAAATTTAGATGAGTTTTAGTTTGATTTAAGGTCTGATTTTGTTAGTATAAGCTATTTAGACAACAAGCCTCATCTATTTTTACCTTTTAAGTTTTCACATCAGCTTTTACTAGCTTAATTTTAGGGCTGCATATAGCCACTTTTCAAACTTCAAAAATCCAAAAACATAGTATTTAGTTAAAACTGTCTTTTTCAATTACAATTTTATAGCTTAATCATTGTTCCAAAGTGCTTAAATTTTGCTTGTTCTTATAGCTTATAGGTCATTATTAATCTGTTTTTAGGTTTTAAGTTCCAACTTATTAGTTTAGTAGATTAAAAAGCAGCTTAAAAGTGCCTTATAAGGCTGTTGTGATTTTAGTTTTTAGCAAAAAGCTTATTTGATTTCTGAGCTTATGGCTTGTTGGAATTGCTTATTCTAGGTTTAGTTTTGCTTAATAAGTGGGGATTAAACCCTTACGTAGCTTATTTGGACTAAGTGTGAGCTTATAGAAGCCTATGTGTCAAAACAGTTAAGAAGTAAACCTTCTAAAGCTTTTAAGCAAAACTGTCAGCTTAAAGCTAGTTTTTTCTAGCTTATTGTTAGACTTTAGAAAAAGTGTTTTTAGAAAAGTTTCTTATTTTCAAGTTATTTAGCTTTTTTAAAAATAAGTTTTCAAAAATAAAAAGTTTTGCAAAAAGGGCGGCCACAGGGTTCGAACCTGTGACCTCCCCTTTAACATACCAACGCCTCAACACACACTCTCTTAACCAACTGCTCTTGGGACTTTTTCATTTATACATCTACATCATTAATTCTTTATACACGTTTTTCTTTAATAAGCATTCAGCGCTTTTGGGCTTATTTCCAGCTTATTAAGATAAGCTGGTTGGTCCATTTTATTTTTCTTAAGTCTTAAACTGTTCAAAGTAATTTCCATGAATTTTTTAGATTTTTCCAATTTAGTTTAGTATTTTTCCTCAATTTTCTAGATTAAATTAGTTTTTAATTCATAATAAATAAAATAAAAATTAAAAATATATAATTCTTTTTCTGAAAATTATTTTTAGTCATTTAAGATTTATAAAAAATAAAAAAACATTTGTAGGGTTAAAATTTGAATTATTAGCTTATATGTCGCGTTTCTAATTTCCCGTTGTCGTTTTTTGCTTAATTTCTTAAATGCTTTAATTGTTTACTTGTTTTTACTTGCGTTTACATGTTATTTGCATTTTCATTAGTGGTTATAGAAACCAAAATCAAAATCTTTTAAAATCATTCAATTCACGTGATCACGAACTTAACCGATATTTAATTCACACCTCGTCTGGATACGACTCGGAAAGGTTTTGAATTTTACTTTGGATAAAAGTAATCTTCTAGAATCCTCACGGAATACTTATTACTATACTATTATTGATAATTGGTATTTTAGTTATATATATTTATTATATATGCTATTATATTCAAATCAAGCTTATTTGTTGAATTGTATGTTCATTGAATTACTATTTCATTGATAATTCTTCTTAATATTAAAGATTAGATTCCGCATAATCTTTATTACATTCAAACACAGTTTATACTATAGTTGTGTTAGATTTATCTAATATAACTAAACCATAAACAAGCTTAAGGAATTCAATCTATTGAAGTGGGATCAACAAGTGGTATTAGAGCTTGTTGAGAAGCTGTGAATAAGTAGAACCTATTTTTGCTAAAAAGATATGGATCAAGATTCTGCACACATGGTGGCTGCATTCAAAGTTCCCATGCTCAAACCTGGTGAGTATGAGATATGGAGGATGAGGATTGAACAATATATCTAGATGATATACTATGCACTGTGAGAAGTCATAGAGAATGGTGCAACCTTGCTAAAAACAAAAATTATGGAAGGAGTTATGACAGAGATGCCTATTACAACTGCTGAAGAAAAGGCTCAGAGAAGATTAGAGGTGAAAGCTAGAAGTACTTTAATGATGGGCATTCCCAATCATCAGTTAAAGTTTAACTCTATAATGGATGCTAAGAAGTTGCTGGAAGCTGTTGAAAAGAGATTTGGTGGGAATGTAGCTACAAGAAAGACTCGAAGGAATCTCTTAAAGCAGCAATATGAAAACTTCACTGCTCCAAGCTCCGAGATGCTTGATCAAACTTTTGATAGGCTTCAAAAGCTTATGAGTCAGTTGGAGCTTTTGGATGAAAACCTTTCACAAGAAGATGTTAATCAAAAGTTATTAAGAAGTTTGTCACCTGAGTGGAACACACATGTTGTGTGGAGGAATATAGCTGATTTGGATATAATGAGCATGGATGATCTCTACAACAACCTCAAGGTGTATGAACCAGAAGTTAAAGGGATGTCTAGCTCAAGTTCAAGCACACAGAACATGGCTTTTGTGTCCTCTTCAAATAACAACACTAGCAGCACTAATGAAGCAGTTAATACTGCTCATGGAGTTTCTACTGCTAGCACTCAAGTTAATGCTGTTAACTCTACAAATATTGATAACTTGAGTGATTGATTCTAATATTATAGTCTTATATATATATATATATATATATATATATATATATATATCCTAAAATACCAAATAAGTAATAGTATAGAGAGTATCCCGTTTGATATAAAAATTGTTTGAGGACAAACAATATTTTATCTCCCGGATGTCGTATCCCGACGAAGTGTGAATTGAAAACCATGTTTCGGTTCGTGATCGCGTGCTTGAATAATCAATATTTTGGATTTTGGATTCTAAACCTAATAACGCAAAGGGAAATCATATAAAAGGCACGCTAAACTAGAATTAAAGCAACTAAATTCTATCGACAATTAAAAACTTAACGATTAATTAACGACTAACGGGGTAACGGATAAAAAATTTATCAAAATAAACTCTAAAAGCTTGAAATGCAAATTTCTTAATCTAAAATGACTTAAAAATAATTTTTGAAAGATAGAAAATATTTTTTTTGACTTTTTAATCTAATTAAAACTATTTTTTTAAAACTAATAATACTAAAAATCAAATTAAAATTACTAAACTTAATCCTAAATTTTTGAGAAAAATTATAAAAGTTCTACACACTAACCTTAAGGTTCATAAAGAAAAACGAGTCCATAAGCTCTAATCTATAAGCTGCTAAAAATCAAAATAAGCCGAATAAGCAAATAGCCAAACTGTGTATAAGTAATTAATTGTGCAAAGGGTTAATGAAAAAGACCCAAGGGCGCGTTGGTTGAGGCTTTGGTGTGTTGTGGGGGAAGTTACAGGTTCGAAACCTTTGACCGTCCCTTTTTATAAAAAAAATTTTTATTTTTCTTTTAGAAAAAGCTAATCTATAAGCTAAAATAAACACTTTTAATAAATAGACGTAAGGACACAACTTATTAAAAAGCTTTCCAAAAGCACAAATGACAGCTAGTTTTACAAAATGGATTAAGCTATGTTCCTGAGTCAATCGTGAGAGACCCAATGAGGAAGATGATGAGGACCCTGAATAGGATCCTGCTGTTATCCTGCCTGATAGAGAGACGATGGTGATGAAGAGGATAATCGGCTGATGAATGACGAGGAGATTGATGTTCGAATATTAAGGAGGATAAGGAAGAAGGAGCACCTAAGCCTCCTGCCGACCTCTATAAGCTGTTAACTTTATCAGCTAGTTGATCAGGCCCCATCTGCTGAGGAGACTGAGCCTGTTTTGAGACCGACCGACGTCCCGGCCCACACCACCACCACATCTTGCATACCGGGTTACTGCTAGGATATCGAACCAAGATGAGCCACCTACACCATTTGGTCCTGATACAGAGGGTTGCCCAACCCTTGCTATACCTACCCACACCATCCACTTTCCCGCATGGTAAATCACCACTACTCAAATTCCTTCCCACCAACTACCCTGATACTATCACCATTACTTGTATCATCTCCCCCACCTTCTAGTCCTACTTATCCATTGGGATACAGAGCTGCCATGATTCGGCTGAGAGCCGAGGCACCGTCTACTTCCCATTCACCACTGCCACATATCATACTCTCCCACACCAAAGCGGATACACCTCCATTAGGGACACCATGACTCTTACCTATACCGCTACCTACTACATCACCATCTTTGCTGCTACCCTTTGCTGACCATGGAGCGGACAGGCCCGATGTTTGCTTACCACCTCGGAAGAGGTTATGTTTTGCTTTTGTCATAGGTACTAGGTTGAGAGAGCTCGCTGCTGCTGCGCAAGACCGTCTAAGGTTTTATGGCAGACTATGGTTTTGTTGCCACCATAGATAGGGAGATTAGGCATGATCTAGAGAGAGATGTCAGTTATAGGATCACCGACACTTGGGAGGAGAAGCTGGTAGACATGCTAGGGGCACCAGCGACTGATGACACAAAGTTGGGTCGACGGATGACAGAGTTTGCCACTGGGGTTAGGCAAGACACATACGAGATCTATGTGAGGTTGGATGATGAGTAGACTAAGCGACAGCTGATGGCTGGTCGGCTCAACATGTTGTATAGGATAGGGCGTCACATGCTCGTACAGCTCTACTGATGGAAAGAGGGGCTAGGATGTCTCGAGAGGCTTGGGGACGATCTATGGACGCTAGTGATCTTGCATGTTTAGAGGTTATGTCACTTTGTACCACTGTATGGTCATCAGGCTGATACAGAGTTGCAGGCAGTGGACCGCAGGAGACAGGCGGCAATTACAGAGTTACTGGCAACAGACCGCAGGAGACAAGCATAGTTCATTGAGGCACTAAAGCTGCTGAAGGGACTACAGACCCAGATGACCGAGGTTCAGAGACAGTAGGGACCCGCTAAAGGTCCTGCACAGCCAGATGCACCAAAGGAGGCTGGTAGCAGTTCATAGATCATGTTATGGCTAGTTATTTTGTACAGCCTACTAAGTATTACGGTAATTCTCGCTAGTATGGCTTTAGGTTGTATATTTTTGTAACCTAATCGTTGTGATCATTTTGTATCTGAACCAATCATGTATGTTTTCAAATTATGTATGGATAGGCAAGATGATTTTCATTAATGGTAATTATATTGCTGGATATGATAAATCTAAGGGTGGATGGGTTACAACTGTCATAAGTTGGGACACTTTGCCAGGGAAATGCAAGCACCAAGTAGTTAAGGAAGGTCAGTTTCAGAAAAAATCCCCCAAGAAAACACCAGAAGCAAATGGAAAACTATGAAGAACATCAAAGGAAATGTTGGCTATTGATGGTGTAGGTTTTGATTTGAGTGACATGACAGAAGAACAAGTTCAGACAAACATGGCTCTAATGGCATTTTCAGACTCAAAGGTATACACTGATAAAACTTGCTCTAAAACTTGTCTGAAAAACAATGAAACTCTTAAGAAACAGTAGGATTGAATTTCTTGCTAAACTACATCAAATTGAATTTAAGCATTACTTATAAAAGAGGACTAGATATTGTTGAGGCACAACTTGTCACATATAGGAAGAATGAGGTTCTTTTTTGTAAAGAAGTTGCTGTCCTTAAAAGAGAAGTAAGATGCAAACATGCTTAAAATAGAGTTTGAAAAAGTTTAGCAAGAAAAAGGAGGGCATTGATTTTAAATTTGAGAAATTTGATAAGGCCTCAAAAGACTTAGATCAGTTGTTAGGAAGTCAGATAACTGGCAAAAGTAAAAAGGGTTTAGGATATAATGCAATTCCTCCACCTCATCTTTTAATTTATAATAGACCTAACAAGCTAGATCTGTCTTTTTCGGTCTTAGATGAATTCAAAGAGCCTAATTCAAAGTTATGGTCCTGAGAATATTATATAAATTAAAAATAAGCAAGAGTCTAATGTTGTTTGTGAAAATGAATCAAATAATTCTAAGGAAAATTCTAATAAGTCTTTGGTAAAAGAACAAGTATCACATGACAAAAGTAGCTTTATTGAAGGCTATGGGCCTAACACTAGTAAGAGTATTAGTGAAGTAGAACCTAAGAAAGTTAGGAAGAATGATGGTGCCCCAACTATTGAGGATTGGGTGTCAGATGATAAGGAACTAGATGAGTCTAAGCCTAAGTCTGAAAAGAAAACTGTTATTCCTACTGCTGCTAAGATAAAATTTACAAAACCTGAAAATCATGAAAAACCAGTTAAAAAGCAAGTTAGGTATGCAGAAATGTATAGATCATAATCTCCTAGGGGAATCAAGGAAGTAGAATGCATAAGTCCAATCACTAGGAAAAGATTTTATGATATATAACAAGGCTTGCTATATATGTGGAAGTTTTAATCATTTGTAGATTAATTGTCATAATCATCAAAGATGAGGCATAGTATATAAAAATAACTACAATAGGGTGGATGCCAAAAACACACACCTTAATGTACTAGGAATATGTCTCCCAAAGCAGTTTTGTTGAAAACTGGCCTCACCCCAGTTAATACTGTTAGGCCAGTTAATACTGCTCACCCCAAAACAGCAGTTCATAGTGCTAAATCAAAGACACATTTTTCAAAACAAGCACAATTCAACGGCTACATGCCTTTTTTAAGCAAACAACATAACTAGAAGATCTGTGCATGAAGCAAAGAGACACTATTATACTGGAAGGCATAATGCAGTTTAATACTGTAGGTCTTATCATGACAAGTTAATGCTGTTAGGGAAAAAAGGGTTAATGCTGTAAAGTCCTTAGCATATTGGGTTTGGAGACCTACCAAATCTAATGGTGCATCAATGGCTTTTAAAAACACAACTACATTAGCACGAGGCAGATCTAGTTAGTAATGCTTGGGCTCCCACAAAGAATCTAATTTCCTTATTCATTTGTGCAGGCAGCCATAACATATTGATAAAGGATTTGTTGAACAGTGGATGCTCAGGCACATGACCTGGCAAATATAAGCTTCTCTGTCTATTTCAAGTAGTTTGATGGAAGTATGGTTGCATTTGTAGGAGGTGCATATTGTGGTAAATTTACTAGTAAGGAACTCTTAAGACGATAATCTTGATTTTGAAGAGGTATACTTGTCAATAGTTAAAATTCAATCTTATTTAGTGTCATCACAGATGTGTGACAAAAAGAACTATTCCTTGTTTACAGACACTTAATTCTTGTCTTATCTCCCAAATTTTTAAGTGGCCTGAATGAAAATCAATACTTCTTAAAATTCCTAGAAAAGACAATATGTACAGTTTTGATATGAAGAACATTGTTCCTAAAGAGATTTTAACTTGTCTTGTTGCAAAGACTATATTAGATAAATCAATGCTCTAGCACAGAAGACTTGGTCATATAAATTTTAAAAACAATACAATAAAGCTTTCAAGGATAATCTAGTAAGAGGATTACCTATAAAACTTTTTGAAAATAACCAAATCTGTGTTGCTTGTCTAAAAGGGAAGCAACATAGAGCTTCTTGTAAGTCCAAAGTTCTGAATCCAATTACTAAGCCTTTGTTTATGCTACACATGGATTTGTTTGGTCCAACAATTGTGAGTAGCTTGATGCATAAGAAGTATTGCTTAGTAGTCACTGATGATTATAGTAGATTTACATGGTTTTTCTTTTTAACAACTAAAGATGAAACCAGTGAGATCCTTAAGAACTTTATCAAAGTAATAGAAAACCTAGTAGATAAGAAAGTGAAAATAATCAGAAGTGATAATGGAACAGAGTTTAAGAACAAAGTAATGGATGATTTTGTACGAAAAGGTATTAAGAGAGAATATAGTTAGCTAGACCCTTAGCAAAATGGTTTGCGGAAAGGAGAGAATAAGACACTTATTGAGGCTGCTAGAACAAAGTTGACTGACTCTAAGTTAGCCTACCATATTTTGGCTGAAGCATTTCTACTGCGTTTGTTATGTACAGCATAGTCTTGTCGTCAACCTCATAATAAACAAGACACCTTATGAACATTATAGAGGTTTTAAACTAGCTCTAAGTTTTTTATGGGACCATTTGGTTCGTCATGTTACTATTCTAATACTTACTTGATAGTTTTAGGCAAGTTTAAGATGGCAAAAGTGATGAGGTTTCTTTGTTGATATTCTTAAGTAAAAGCTTTTAGTATACAACTAGACCAAAGAGGGTAGAAAAAAACTTGCATAGTTGGGTTTTTGAACTAAGCCTATTATAAAGGGATTGGTCAAAAATGGCTGTTTGATATTGATTCTCTAACCCAATCTATGAACTATGTTACCAGTTACTGCAGGTACAGTTTCTAATGACTCTGTAGGTAAATCAGAAAAAACGTCAAGATTTCGATTGTGATGCATTTGGAAAGATACGTCATACTTTAATTCACCTACAAAGATAGTTGATAATGGTGAACCAAAAAACTACAGAATATGCTCAAAAGCATTAAAATGGTCTAAATGCATGAGAATGTTATACTTCATACTTTGATTCACCTTCCAAGGATGTTGATAATGGTGAACCAAAAACTGCTGATGATGCTTAAAAGCAGGTTGAAGATGGTCCAAATAATGAGAATGATGAACAAGAAAGGTTTAGAAATGATAGCAGTACTAAAGATGTTAATGCTGCTGGGTAAAAGTTGATTTGGGGAACATCACAAATTCCTATATTGTTCCAACCACTCCCAATACAAGAACTCATAAAGATCACCAAATTGACAATGTGATTGGTGAAGTGCAGTCAATTGTTCAGACAAGAAGAATGTCAAAACCTACTTCTGAATAAGGGTTTCTTAGTGATGTGTATGAACAGAAAACACATGATACCCTGAATACTTGTTTATATGCTTGTTTCCTATCATAGATTGAACCAACAATCATTGCTAAAGCTCTATCTGATTCATCCTGGGTGGAAGCAATGCAGGAAGAACTTCTGCAATTCAAACTTCAACAAGTTTGGATACTGGTGGATCTCCTTAATGGAAAGAAGGCCATTGGAACAAAATAGGTCTTTAGAAACAAGAAAGATGAAAGGTGAATTATGATTAGGAACAAAGCAAGGTTAGTTGCATAGGGTCATAGACAAGAAGAAGGTATTGATTATGAAGAAGTGTTTGCTCCTGTGGCAAGAGATGAGGCAATAAGATTGTTTTTGGCCTATGCTTCTTTTATGGGTTTTCTGGTATATCAAATGGATGTAAAAAGTGCTTTCTTATATGGAACCATTAAGGAAGAAGGCTATGTTACTCAACCACCAGGATTTAAATATCCTTATCATCCAGACAAAGTTTACAAGGTGGTCAAGGCACTTTATGGTTTGCATCAAGCACCAAGAGCATGGTATGAAACTTTGGCTAACTATCTTTTGAGCAATGGGTTTAAAAGGGGCAAGATAGATCAGACATTATTTATCAAGAAGCAAAAAGGAGATATTTTGCTTGTACAGGTCTATGTAGATGATATTATCTTTGGCTCAACAAACAAGGAGTTATGTACTGGTTTTGAGAAGCTAATGAAAGATAAGTTTCAGATGAGTTCTATGGGAGAACTAACTTTCTTTCTAGGATTACAAGTACAACAGAAGGAAGATGGAATATTTATCAGTCAGGACAAATATGTAGCTGAAATTTTGAAGAAATTCAACTACTCTGATGTGAAGTCTGCTTCAACTCCTGTTGATTTGGAAAAACCTTTGGTCAAGGATGGAGATGCTGATGATGTTGATGTACATCTCTATAGATCTATGATTGGGTCTTTGATGTATCTCACTGCATCTAGACCAGATATCATGTTTGCAGTATGTGCATGTGCTAGATTTCAAGTTACTCCTAAGACATCACATCTCTTAGCAGTCAAGAGGATTTTTAGATATTTGAAAGGCAAACCAACTTTAGGCCTTTGGTATTCTAGGGATTCTCCATTTGAACTGGTTGCTTATACTGATAGTGACTATGCTGGAGCAACTCAAGATAGGAAGTCTACAACTGGAGGTTGTCAGTTTTTGGGAAACAGGTTGATATCTTGGCAGTGTAAGAAGCAAACTGTGGTTGCCACTTCTACAACTGAAGCTGAATATGTAGCTGCTGCTAGTTGCTGTGGACAAGTACTCTGGATTCAAAACCAATTGCTGGATTATGGGTACAATTTCATGAACACTGTCATTAATATTGACAATAACAGTACTATCTGCATTATTGAAAATCCTGTTCAACATTCTAAAACAAAACATATAGAGATTAGGCATCATTTTATAAGAGATTGCAACACTAAAAAGTTAATAAAAATGGTTAAAATTCACACTGATTTAAATGTTGCAGATCTTCTTACAAAAGGTTTTGATGCAGGCAGATTTCAATATTTGGTCTCAAGTATTGGAATGATGAATCCTTAACTGTCTATATCTCTTTATGTTTTTGTAAAAGATTTGTAAAGGATTAATACTGTTAGTTTTCTCAATTTATACTGCTAAGTATAATTAAAATTGTTAGTTATACTTAAGACTGTTTGTTAAAACAGTTAGTCATAGTTAATGCTGTCAATAAGAAAATGTTTTGGAGTTTGTATATTTGGCTATGAACTAACATTTGCAGGTAAAGCATGTTGAATACCTGATGTTGAATGCTTCACCTTTTGAAGAAAGATAATGGTCTTGGTTCATAGTATTTAACTTTTATTCATGGGTTATGCATAGATATGAATCCTCATGAATTCCCACATGTCTATCTAGTCTTTTCTAGTGTGCTTGTGATGAATAGAGGCATGTTGTTGCATAATTATTGAAGACAGAGTTAATGTTGTTCGACTTCAGTTAATACTGCTAGGCAGAAAATTACTACTACCAGGAAAATGTTAATGCTTAAAGATGACATGGGCACCAAAGTTGCAACTGTTTCAAATTCTTATCTCTTGAGGGGAGGTTCCTTATTTATACAACCAAAAAGCATGGATGAAAGGATGTGTTATATCATAAGTATGTTTAAAAGGGATCAAATCACGTCTAGGCATATCAAAAGAGGTCGGGACAGCAAGATACCTCAGTCTAGTGGTCCCCCTGGCAAAGGTTGGTGATGAGGCTGTCCATAAGGAGTTGGGTGACAGAATGAAAAGGGCTGCCACTACTGCCTCTAGCTTAGAAGCAAAGCAGGACAGTGGCAACATCAAATAAGACCCAATCCATGGCAACACTTAATGAATCAACTCCTTCGGGAATTGGTTCAAGTAGTGCTCCCAGGTGCCAAGATACCATATTGGGGGGTGTAAATGCTCAAACTAGGTTTGAGATTACATCTAAACAGTCCATTGATCCACCTCTCTCAAGAGGTTACACACTTGGAAGTGGAGAGGACAATATGAAACTTATTGGAATTGATGGAATTTTGTACACAACTGTCATATAAAAACAGAAAGAGTGTCTTGGTAAGCCAAAAGAAATGAGAGATTTCATGAGCTTAAAAATAGAAAGAGAGATGTGTGCATAAAAACATAAATGAGTGATTATGTGAGCAAAAAGAATTGAGAGATTATGTGAGCATAAAAACAAAAAGAGAGTTTGTGTGAATCAAATTTGATGATGAAAGTTACTTTTTGGAATGAAAATTGAATGATTACTGGTGTATTCTTCTTAGTGTTGCTCAGTTTTTAACTTAATGCTGCTAAGCTTAAGTTAATGCTATTAGGCTTAAATTAGTACTGCCCGTATTGGTTTCTGCTGTTAAGCATATGTTAATGCTGCCAGTTTAAGTTTCTGCTGTTGAGGGTGATTCTATAAATACTTTGATTAAGGGTTTCATTTACTTCTTTATTCGATTTTTCTTATTCAAACACTCTCTAACCATAAACCCTAATTCACTTTTCATCTTTGATCATCACATTCATCATTATGTCAAGCCCTAAGTTTGCTGAAACACACAATGTGGTCGCATTCTTGGAAAAACCCAAAGAAAGTGATGGGTTTGCAGAGATAATTGATTTCCTAAAAGCAAGTTCTGTTTCATATGCTTTAACAGTCAATCCAGTAATCTACACATCTTGTATTGAATAATTTTAGGCAACTGCCAAGGTACAGACAGTTAATGGAGTGCGACAGTTACAAGCCCTAGTTGATAAGAAGAGGGTTATTGTTTTGGAGTCAAGCATTAGGAGAGATCTTTACTTAGATGATGCAGAAGGTACTGATTGTCTACCAACTACTACTATTTTCTACTTGAAGAATGGCGCGTATGGGGTATGAAAAGCCTTCCAAAAGCTTACTTTTATAAATCCTTTTTCTCTCCACAGTGAAAGTATTTCATCATACTATTACATCAATGCTTAAATGCAAAATCCACTGCAGTGGAATGAGTTCAGTTGTTCTAGTGGTCATTCTTAGATCATATGCTTGGCAACTAATCAGAAGTTTAATCTTTCTAAGTATATCTTTGATGCAATGGTGAAACACTTAGATAGAGGAGTGAAATTCTTGCTATATCCATGTTTTCTTCAAGTTTTCAATAATCAACAACTGGGAAATATGTCAACTCGCAAGAAGATTTTTGTCAACCCCTTTCACACAAAGAAAGTTTTTGCCAATATGAGGAGAGCTGGAAAGGATTTCTCAGGGAGAGTAACACCTTTATTTGATACAATGATGGTTCAACCTGTTGAAGACATAGGTGAGGATTCAGATAATCCACCTGATTCTACTCCAACACCTATTATTGATCAACTATCTTCATCTTCCCAACCCAGTAAGGATAAATCATCTAAAAGGCTCATAGACAAAAGGAAGAGGTTCCTCAAGATGAGGCAGAGCATGAGGAGAGTGTACCTACACCTTCCAATGATCCACAACCTAGTGGTGAGGATAGCATGCAACTAACTGAATTGATGGTTTTATGTACTCAATTGCAAACACAGGTTCTTGATTTATAAAAAGCAAAGGATGCTCAAGCTAAGGAGATTGCTGCTTTAAAGAAGAGGATCCAGAAGTTAGAAAGGAGGAAAATGACAAGACCTACAGGTTTGAAAAGACTCATAAAAGTTGGTTTGCTAGAAAGTTAGTCCACTGAAGAACAGGAGAGTTTTAGGTTGGTCCTGAAGATGCATCCAAATAGGTGGGGGGGGGGAGGGGGTGGGGGGGGGGGAGGAGTATTGAGACAAGACCATGATGCTATAGGTCCACTCTACGTGAATGAACAACAGAATAAGATCTAATGTTATGATACTAGAAGTATTAGATTATGATGAAGTGTTTGTAGTAGTGTTACATCTAGTGAAAAGAATAGCAGACTACAAAGAATGATAGTCCTGCTGGTGAATCATTCTTACTAACTGCTGGTGTTGAAGATAGTGTTGCTTCTACAATTCCTATAACTGTTGAAGAAACTTTGGCTCAAACTTTAATGGAAATCAAGGCAGCTAAACCAAAGGCAAAGGGAATTGTTTTCCATGATCATGAAGAGCAGCTATTCGTAGCTACCAACCGTTTTCTGCCACACAACCCTCAGTCAAAGACAAAGGAAAAGGTATCATGATTGAGCCTAAAGTTCATTTGAAGAGAAAAGATCAAATTGCTCTTGATGAACAGATTGCAAGAGATAATCAAGCTAAGTTGGATGCTGAATTATTAGAAGAGCAAAAGCTAGCAAGGAAACAAGAAGATGAAGCCAACATAGCATTGATTGAGTCATAGGAAAATACACAAGCTATGATGGAGGCTGATAGATTGCTTGCTGAGAGACTTCAATCAAAGGAAAGAGAAGAATTGACAGATGAGGAAAAAGCAAAACTGTTTGTGGAACTGATGGAGTAAAGAAGAAAGCATTTTGCTGCACTTAGAGCTCAAGAAAAGAGAAACAGACCTCCTACCAAAGCACAAAAGAGAACTCAAATGTCTACTTATCTTTAGCATATGGGTGGATATACATACAAAAAACTAAAAGGAAGGAGTTTTGATGAAATTTAAAAGTTGTTTGATAAGGAAATGAAGAGAGTAAACACCTTTGTAGCTATGGGTTCTGAGGTACAGAAAAGCAAAGAAAAGAAGGAAGAAGGTAGAGAGGAAACAACTACAGGTAGCAGAAAAAAGATACTTGGAAGGAAAAGAGCAGGGAAAGAATAGCAGAAAGAATCCTCAAAGAAACAAAAGGTAGATGAAGAAAAAGAGTCAGAGGAAGTTGATGAATTTGATGAAGCTGAGCTCAAGAAGCTAATGGTGATTAAAAAGGATGACGATATAGCAATTGAAGCTATACCACTTGCTACAAAATTACCAGTGATTGTTAATTATAAGCTTCATAAAGATGGGATGTTGGTTCATTATGAATTGATAAGAGCAGATGGAAGTTCTAAGAGATACTCTTCAATGATAAGGATGCTACAAGGAATAGATAGTGAAGACTTGGAAGCTCTTTAGAGAATAATGAAGGCAAAGCATGGTGATACAAGGCCTAAAGATGAATTTGAAATTAACACTACAACTAACCTACGAAAAATAAGAAACCTAAAATTCGGCTTATAAATAAGCCGAAAATAAGCCCAAAACAGCTTATAGCTTAAAGGCCAAAAACGAGGTTAAATACCAAAGCCCTTGGGACTATGACAGAAAAGTCCCAAGGGCGCAGCGGTATGTGTGTGTTATAAAGAAAGGTGTACGAGGGTTGAGACCCGGGTTCGAGTCTTGCTCACCCGGGTAACCCCTTGTCTCCTTTCTTTTTTTTTGGAAAAACTTTGTAAAACAAAGTTGTTAAGCTCGTGGGGCTTAACAACTTTCTCAACTACAACTTTTTCTGAAAAGCTATAAATAAGCTTTAAAACAGCTTATAAAAACGACAGTTTGCTTAAAATGGGCTTAAGGTAAAAAAACTAAGTCATTGGGACACTTGGGGACAAATAAGCTAAACTAGGACAAGAAAGCTAAAAGGGTGGCTTAATCCTAAACTAAATAAGCACTAAAAGACTTAAAAGCTAAAACTAAATAAGCTGAAAGGGGGCTTATGTTTGACAGAAACTAAACTAAGCTTAAAAAGGCTAAAAGCTAATAATTACTAACTCAAATAAGCAAGCAAAAAGGAAATAAGCAAAACAACTTACCAATCTATCAAAATAAGCTATAGGAGCACAAATGAGCTTATGACATAAGCTGAATAAGCCAAGAATGAAAATAAGCAATCCCTACACTAACACTAAGCTAAAACAGTGAAGGGGCTAAATTGAGCTTAAAAATAAGCTATCAAAGAAGCTTTTCAAGGGGTGAAATTGAAAGGGCTTATCTAAGAGCTTATGGACTCTTAAAATAAGCCAAATCCTAGGACTTATGCACACTAAAAAGCTAAGAAAAGAGGGCTTAAAATCTCCCCTTTGCACCAGGGGAGATTAAGTGCTAACACAAGGGCTTATTTGACAGCTTTTTAAAAGCTGTCAAATAAGCTCAAAACTAAAAAATAAGCTTAAACAGCTTAAGTACTCTAATACATGGACTTGTGCACCAATTTTGAACTTTTAAAAACCATTAAAACCTGCTGATATTTAAGAGTGAAAATGGCTTTTAGATAAAAAAATGACACTTAAAAAACTTTTTGACAGCTTTGACTTATCAAAGTCAAATGACCCAAGGCTTGTTACAGCTTGTTTTAGACACACAAAACACTCACTTTTTTGAACTAAAACTCAAAATCCAAGTGCTTATCTAAATAAGCACTTTGGGGTGTTCTTAAAAATCCACAGTTTCAAGGGTGGTTTATAAAGCTTTTTAAAAAACAATTTTTAAACTTAACAACTTATCAAAACAGCTTAAAACCAGCTTAATACTTAAGCTAAATCTAGTTTAAGACCACAACCCATACCAAAGACATTTTTGACCCGTTTTTCATGTTGACCCAAACACCCCTTTAATTTTTGAAAATGACTTTTTAAACCTATAAGAACTAAGTTAACTGAAATTTTAAAGAGACTAGTAACACTTAAACAATATTAAACACTAAAGAGGTAAAAAGTTAAACAAATAAGCACTTTTAAGATAGATAATAAGCTAGACAGTAATAAGCACTACTTTGACAGTTTTTAATCAAATGGCATAAAAAATGAAATGAAAAACACTAACAAGCATAAATACACACTACTAAGCATAAAAACAGTAATAAGCTAAGAAAATAAGCTAAATAAGCTACTTGCTACAGTAATAAGCAAAAATTAAAAGAAAAGGTACCTTTACCCCTTGCTCAAAACAGGGGTTTTTGAACCTAATAAGCTCTAAATTTCCTACCCCAAGCTTATAAATAAGCTTGAACTAAGCAATACCAATAGGCCATCCCAAATTGCCCATTCATCCATAGCTTTAATCATACAGTGACTTTGCCTTTTGAATTTCTCTTAAAGTTTTGTATAAAAAATGTTGAACAGGTTATGAAAATAGCTTATATTGAGAGCTTTAAAGATTTTAAGAAAGCAATTGTAACTTAGAACACCATTATAAAAAACTTACTGAATTTTCATTAAACAAAGGTGAAGTACAAGTACATGAAACTGAAAACGTAATACACTTCAAACTCTTTTAAACAACTAAAAACTACTTAAAAACTACACTTAAAACTACTTGCTGCCACCATGGGCTTTACAATGCTTTATATAGTAGAAATACGACTAGGGTTCACTTGGTCTTGGCTTCTTGCAAGTGTGTTTGTTTGAAGACACAAAACAGCCTTCTTGTGCTTGTTGTGAGAGTGTAGAAAACACAAACAATTCCTAGTCCTTGGATTGCCTTTGTGCTTGTTCGGATCATCATCTCCACCCTTCATCATGCTCGAAAGTTGTGAGATTGCCAAGTTGGCAATTGGGATTTGTGACAGGGATTAAGGGTTAATCCCTTGTGGTTAATAGTTGCAGGGTTTGAGGAGAAAACACAGGGCAAGGACTAGTATATGGGGGGAATACACCATTGGCGGGAAAAAAGGGTTGAGGGTACTGTTGTCAGTTTGAAGTTTGGGGTGTTGACAGGTTTGGTCCCTCATGAATATATATCTCTTTGCACCCATGGTCCTTGTGTTATCAAAGTTTAGGGACTTGGAAATATAACCCCCCAAGGGTTATATAACGAGTTGCACCCAAGGTCCTTGTTAGTTATAGGAATTGGACCTTGGCAGTTTTGGCCCTTGGGGTATAACTTTGACAAATTGGCAGTTTTACCCCTTCTCTTTATTTTCTTCCTTTTCTTCTTTAAAACAAGTTAGGGATTTAACAAGTTTAGTCCCTAAACTTGTTTTTCTTGACTTTTTGGCTTCGGGCTTGTCGGGGTTGACTTGGGTTGACTTTTTTAGGCTTTTTGTTTGACTGGACTTTGTCTTTTTCCTGCTTTTCCATTCCGTGTTCGGTTTTGTCGTTTTGGCTTCGTTTTTTGTCCTTTTCTTAGATATCCGTTCCTGCACAACACAATTAGCAAAACAAGCGTATATTTGGCATTTTAAGTCCGTTTTTGGTTATTTTAGCTCGTTTTTAAAGGTAAAAGGTATGTGTAATTAAACACATACCAAAATCCCCCATACTAAGGTATTGCCGTGTCCTCACGCAATGTTATGAAGTAAACACTTACGAAGACTAAGAATCTCAATCCCCCTCGGCTAATAACCTCGAAAAGTAGCAAAGTGTTCGTCAAGGGGAACTAAAGAATCAATAGCTTCGACAAGTCCTGTTTTCACCATTTTTTATCTATACACTAACTATCCCTAATATTTTTGGATTTAAAAAAAAAAAAAAAACTTCCTGTTTGACTTCCTTTATTATATCAACATTGGGATCATAGAATGAGAAACGCCCATAGAATAATCTACGGATGTCCTGACGGATAAATTCATCGTCCCCGATTTTTCACTAGTTCCAAACCAAGCAATTAAACAAGATCATTTGTCAATATAAGTCTAAATGCTAAGCACTCATACTTTATGACTTGTGAACTTTTAACTCCCAACATGAATATATGATTTACATGTGTGTACTCATTTCAACTCAACCATAGATCAACTTATTCCCATAGTCGTAATTCAAGATGAATCATGACTCAAAGCAACAACTTATTAGGACCTTGTCACTTGATTTTAAAGAGCGAAATTTTAACTGTAGAACTTTTTGCAACATTTTCATAACTATACTCATAAGTTCTTAAAGCTAGGAATGCGTTGCTTAGTTTGAACACCTACCTAGGCCTCGCTCCCTAGTAGGATATCACAACCAACGACCAGTGTTCTTAGTTTGAAAACCCACCCCGTTGCTAGCGTAGTGGGAAATCACATCAACACCTTCTTCCTAATATGGCTAAGGATGGATGTCTTAGTTTGAACCCCCACCTCGTGGTTGGCGGAGTGGGATATCACGACACATCTTTTACTTGTTCCATATAATCAAATGTATGCTTCATTGGCATAATTTCAATATTCATGCATTTTTGCATTCATACTTCATTCATGCTTCTTTGGCATTTTAACTTTCACATTACTAAGAACAGAAAAATCTCGCTTTAAAGAATCAAGTTACAAATTTGAAGCTTTTTCTAAAAACATTGATTGACTTAGTTGAATTGAATTGAGCACGTATGATTAGGTGGATTAGAAGCTAATGGGAGAAAAACCATAAGTTACTCATAATAAGTTTTAGAAGAATCTTAGTTCAGCACATCAACTTATATTTTTTTAACTGCTATCACTTCTTGTTCTTCACTTATTAAAATTCCGAAGCAATCGAATTCGTGAAAGCTTAGCCTGCAAGACGTAAGTTGAGGAACTAGCTAGGGCTCACACGCCGATCCGAGTACAAATTATTCTCATTCTACCCATTAGGGAGTCAAAAATTATTCTTATCTACCCATCAGAAAGTCAAAACTGTGACAAAACACTTATTTTATTTTTGAAAATTTTCAAATTTTTTCATTTTTTTGCAAAATTTTTGGTAGAAAATGGGATTACGTGACAACAACGGCTGCAGGCAATAATCAAATCGAAGATCCCCCCCATACTAGAACCAAACATCGTCCTCGATGTTTCAAACGGGGTACCTACGTAAATCTAAGGCCGTTTATAAAGTGTGCCAAAAGATAAAACGTTAGTCGATTAGATTAGGATAATGAATTCCCAAAATGAAGCTGAGGATGTGAAAACCATAAGCACGAGAGTCTTCACAATCCGGGAATTTCTGGACATAAAACACAAAACAACACAAAAATGGAAAAGGTGCATCTCTACACATTACACAATTAGCTGAAGATAAAAAGAAAATAAAAGGATAAGCATGGGGTGCCTCCCACGAAGCGCTTGTTTAAGGTCGCTATGCTTGACCCATTTCCCCGAATTTAATTATCCTTGGGGAAGGTTTGGAGATCCGGGACAACTTCGGATGGTATGTCCCCTCCAAAATAATGTTTTATACGATGACCATTCACTTTAAAGTTGGGCCCGGAGTTTTGAGATAGCTCGACGGTGCCATACGGAAAAACTTGAACAATGGTGAATGGTCCGGACCAACGGGATTTCAATTTGCCCGAGAAAATCTTCAGTCTAGAGTTGAAGAGGAGAACACGATCACCAACGTTGAAAACGCGGTTTTTAATCTTAGCATCATGGATCCTCTTGGTTTTCTCTTTATAGATTAAAGAGTTTTCGTAGGCTTGATCACGAAGTTCATTTAGTTCATTCAGTTGAACTTTCCTGTGATCACCCGCAGTTTGAACATCAAAATTTGTATGCTTGAGGGCCCAGTAGGCTTTGTGCTCTAACTCGATCGGTAGATGACATGCCTTTCCATACACAAGCTTATACGGAGTGCACCCGATGGGTGTTTTGTAAGCTGTGCGGAAGGCCCATAGAGCATCATCTAGTTTGTCCGACCAGGAGGCACGATTTTCTCCCACGGTTCTCTCAAGAATACGCTTTAAACCACGATTTGACACCTCAACTTGCCCACTTGTTTGTGGGTGATACGCGGTGGAGAGACGATGAGTGACTCCATACTTAAGCATGACCTTTGTAAACTGGTCATTGCAAAAGTGTGTTCCGCGATCACTTATGATAGCTCGGGGGGCACCAAATCGAGAAAAGAGAGTTTTTAAAAATTTGCAAACAACTCGGGCATCATTGGTGGGGAGCGCTTTTGCTTCAACCCATTTTGACAAGTAGTCAACAGCCACGAGTATGTACTTGTTCCCTCTTGAAGACGGGAACGGCCCCATAAAATCAATGCCCCAGATGTCAAAGATTTCGCAAACTTGGATGGAGTTTTGTGGCATCTCATCACGTTGCGTAATCTTTCCTTGACGTTGACAAATGTCACAATGGGTGACAAAGTCATGGGCATCCTTGTAGATGGTGGGCCAATAGAATCCTGAGTCAAAGATCTTTCTTGCTGTAGTAAATGGCACCATAGGACCCCCAGTGGGTACCACTGTGGCAAGCTTTGAGAATGTCTAAAGCTTTTTACCCCAAACACAACCGTCTGATCAACTTGTCAGCACAATTTTTAAACAAAAAGGGTCGTCCCCAGAAGTAATGTTTACATCTTTGAAGAATTTAGTTCTTCTCTTGGACGACAATCCCCTTTGACAATAAACTTTCCCGCATGGTAGTTTGCGAAATCTGCAAACCATGGGGTACTATCATCTTTAAGAGCAATAGATCCAAGGGTTTCGAGAGGAAATGCTTCATTTATTTCCTTGTTTTCGAACTTATCTTGGTGTGAGAGATTTCCAGTCTGAAAGAAGATCTGCAGCAAGATTTTCTGCTCCTTTTTTGTCTCGAATTTCAATATCAAATTCTTGGAGCAATAGGATCCACCGCATGAGTCTTGCCTTAGCATCCTTCTTGGCAAAGAGATACTTAATGGCTGAATGGTCTGTATACACTATGCTTTTGGACATCACAAGATATGTACGAAATTTCTCAAAGGCATACACCACGGCAAGTAATTCTTTTTTGGTCGTAGTGTAATGAGTTTGGGCCTCGTTCATAGTCTTGCTAGCATAGTGTATAGGTGAAAATGCTTGTTTTTTCCTTGCCCGAGACCTGCCCAAATTGCTAAGTCCTAGCGAACGCACATCGTTCAAAGGGCAAGGTCCTAGTCGGAGCAATTAAGATCGGAGTCCTCAGTCATTTCACCTTTTGAGTGTATTAAAGGATTCGATACACACTTCATAGAAGAAAAATGGAGTCTCTTTTCAAGCAAATGATCTTAGACGGGCAATTTTTGAGAAGCCTGAATGAATCGTCGGGTAAAAACCGCATGCCCAAGAAACTACGGTCACCTTTGACATAGTCGAGAGGGAGCTTGGCTATAACTTCAACTTTAGCACGATCAACCTCAATTCCCGACTGACTTAGAAATTTTATGTCCGAGAACTATGCCTTCCTTTACCATAAAATGACTTTTCTCCCAGTTTAAAGACAAATTGGTGTCTTCACATCGCTTCAACATCTTTTCCAAATGGGCTAGGCACGTAGAGAAAGAGTCCCCAAAGACAAAAAAGTCATCCATAAATACTTCCATCGTTTTTTCAATCATATCGTGGAAGATTGCCATCATACATCTTTGGAACGTGCCAGGAGCATTACATAACCCAAAAGGCATGCGACGATAGGCAAATGTTCCGTATGGGCATGTGAAGGTTGTCTTTTCTTGATCTTTTGGGTTCATTGGGATCTGGAAAGTAACAGAGAAGCCATCTAGGAATACAGTAGTATTTGGTTTCCTGCTAGTCTTTCGGCATTTAGTCCTATGAATGGTAAGGGAAGTGATCATTTCCGGGTGGCTTCATTTAAGTTTTCTGTAATCAATACATTACTCGCCATCCGTGACCAATCGAGTAGGAATTAGGCTCATTCTCATATTCTTTGATGAAGTTCATGCCTTACCTGTTCTTAGGTACACTCAGTTTGTCCGGGGCTCACCCAAGGGCCTTGTCGGAGATGGGGTAAATCATCCAGCGTCAAGAGTTTTTCATCCTCCTTTTGAGTTAACGTCTGGATTTTTGCGGTTTACCCTTCCTTCTTTGACTTTGCACAGATGGTTCATAGTCCTCTGTCCATTAGAATTTTCGAGAGTACAAATTTGGGCTAAATCCCTTTATATCGGAGAGTTCCAAAGCGATGGATCGCTTGTGGGACTCTGAGAACCTTGAGAAGAGAGCTGCTCATTTTCCTCATCTTTTTATGTCTTTAGCAATTATGAAGGCAATTTGTCATCACATGCTAGAAATGCATTTCTCAAGGATGAAGAGTGGGTCGGAGTCCTTGAGTTGTCAACCTCGGAGGTTCATAATCGGAAGATTTAGATTCATACAGGTTTCGAGTTCTTTCTACCGCCAGGCATATATTGTTGTTTTGATCTTGGATGGGGGGAGGTGGTGGTTCACTGTTCGGGGGGTGGTGGTTCACTGTTCAAAATTGCTTCTAGAAGCAGGATGTCCCCCTCAGGATCCTGATAAGTTGGATCAACTTCAGATGAAGTTGGATCATCTTCTAGAGCAAGAAACGAATCTGCTTCTTCAAATAAAAGAAAATCACTGTCCCCGAAAGGAGTGAGATTTGGAGAAGCAGTAGAAACAATAGGCTCAAAATATGGAGTGGGATTGCCACTCGCGATCACGTTTGAAAATCCTAGGACCTCTTGAGAATACTCATCACAAGCCATATCAATGACGTCGATTTTGTTTACCGTCATATGGTTGTAATCAGCTGTGTATCTTGAAGTTTGGTCCAGATTGAATGTGATGGCCTCCTTGCCAACACGAAGGGTAATCTCACCTTCATAAACATCTATCAAAGCATGACTGGTTTTCAAGAAACATCGCCCGAGAATTAAAGGTACTCGAGGGTCTGGTTCAAAATCAACAACCACGAAGTCAGCTGGAAATTAGAATTTTCCCACATTTACAAAGACATCTTCAGCGATACCGATCGGTTTAGTGATCGAACGGTCAGCTAGTTCTAGTGTCATGCAAGTCGGGGTCAATTCAGGAAGAGATAGATTGTTCCATACAGAATAAGGCATGAGATTAATGCTTGCACCAAGATCGGCCAATGCGTTGCATGTAGTAATCCCTGTAAATTCACATGGAATCAGAAATCGGCCAGGGTCTCCAAGTTTCTTTGGTAACTTGTTGAGGATGACCGCTGAACAGTTCTCATTCAAAGGAGTTCTTGCCAATTCGCTCAATTTTTCTTTGTTTCCAATTAAGGTTTTTAAAGTCGAAGCAAATTTAGGCATGAGCATCAAGGCATCGGTAAAGCTAATCTCGAAACTCAAATCTCTAAAGATTTCATAGAATTTCTCGATTTGGTCGTTAGCTTTTTCCTTGCGCCTTTCATCATTTCTTCTTGATGGAAATGGAATTGATGCTTTAGGAATTGGAGTAACAACAGGAGCAACAACAGGAGCAACATTGGGCTCAGGATTTGGATTACGAGACTGAATTTGAACAACAGGAGGTTGGACGTCTTCGGTGCTTCCGTTATTAGCAGGAGGCAGTGTCCTTTGTCACTCGGCATCATGATTAATGCTTTTGGTTCTTGGACTTGGTACACCACTTCGGGTAGTGATACCTTTTAAATCTTCCTTTGGTGGTAACAGTGTTACCAAGAAGAGTTCCAGAACGGAAGTAGAGCTGTATTAGCGGAACTATTTTGAAAGCATGTCAGTCAAATTTGCCATTTGGGATTGCAGGTTTTGACCTTGGTTTTGCATGTTTCTCAACACTGCATCATTGGCTGTGACATATCTTTCAAAATCTATTTTTGACACACCGTGTGTCTGAGGAGCAGGTCCTTGATGAGCTACTGGTTGATTGACCGGAGGTCGATAAATCTGACCTTGGTTGAAATTGTTTCCTCTGTTTTGATTGAAGTTATTTCCTCGATTGAAATTGTTTTGACTATTTGCATGAAGATTTCTGAATGGGAGGAAAAACCAGGAGGTCGATTTGATGAGACCATCGGGTCGATAAAAGGAATTAGCTTGGTTAAATTGGCCGCAGCGGCCTGGGACACATACTCTTGGATATTGTCATGGTAAATGTTGCTATTAGTGGCTGGACAGTTTTGATAAGAATGACCTCCCCCACAAGTTACACAACTTTGTTCAACCGCTTTTACGGGGGCGGAAGCTGGGGTTTGGTTCTTTCTGTCAAGAATTAATGCCCGAACCATGTCTTTGAGTTCAGCAACATCAGATGAGACTGCTTGGGTGGAAGAGCTGGTATCATTTCTAGCTACAAACGGCTTTGTTTCTTGGTTGACGTACCTAAGACTTGCTCTCGATGATTTTTAACATTCTCGGGGGCATTTTGTCTATGAAGGTACTACGCAGCAGAGTTCACTGATCTTGATCAATTGAGTTCTAGGGTATATAGAATGTATCGAGTTGATGCAATTCTGAAAACCCATGATGAGGTGAAATCCCTTAAAAAGATCATGAACGATTCCCAAGCCTCATAAAGTCTCATCAAAAATTTTGCTGAAATCTGTGATTTCAATTTCTTGAGATTTGTCGTTTTAGTAGGGAGGGAAGAATTTGTTGAATACTTTCGAAACAAGATCATCTATGTTCAATCTGTCCGTCGGGGGTTCTTTTCTCAGCAATTATCCGGGCTGCCCCTTCGAGAGAAAAGGAATAGCATAAGTTTTAAACCGACGTATTTTGGTAACGTTCAGAGTTTCATGTAGAAGTGTTCTTGTTGAATCAAAAGATGTGAGCATGTGGGTCTTCTTTATCATTTCCAAAAATATGCTTGTTTTGGACTAAGATTTATGAAGACCTATGCTTGATCTCAAAGTTATTCGCCGTGATTTCCGGAATAAATATCGCATCCTCGTACCCTCGGGGGTGCTTCGAGTAGGTTGCGCATAGTACGATTATCAGCATCGTAACTTACATGGAGGATTCTCAGGTTTTCTCAAGATCGGATGATTCAACGGAAGTTTGTAAGACTTGTGGTTGGCGAGTTCTACGTGCTTGAGAAAACCGTGCGCAGGACACAAAAATAGAAATATAAAAAAGAAAATTTACACTAATTTTTGATTTTTTAAGTGATTTATTCACAATTGAATTTTACCGGACAATGAGTATAAGACAACTTAACAAATAATTACTTACTTCATTTGGTAGCTCTCAAAAAGATAAACGCACAGGTGAGCGGAGGAGTAGGAATAGCGCGAAGCTTATTTCTCCTTTCGGGTCGTAGTTCCTCGGAACAACCCTCCTTATACCCACTTTATAGTATGTTTAACTTTTCAAGGTGAGCGTAGTGTAAAGAGACACACCATGCAAGTTTTTATATCTTTTGTTCGAGTTGGGGAACAACAAGTTACGAAAAGTTATTATGAAATACCTCAGTTGAGAATATTATATTTTGGTATTTTACCAATTTGTGAATTTTATTGATAATTAAAGACAATGTTTTTATCTTTTTTTTTTTGTTTTTTTTTTTGTTTTTTTTTAAATGATAATTATACTAAAAGAAAATGAAAATATTTTTGTACTTTTTATATGTTTATAAAAGAAAATATTCACAGATTCAAACACAACTGCCAAACGCAACGATAGTCGGTATCACAGCCTCTCCGGCAACGGCGCCAAAAATTGATTGAGGAATTTTAAACTAAATATATAGTATATGATAAAATATAAAATATATATAAGTCTAAAAATCAACAAGATCAATAAAACCGGGATGTAGTATAGAATGTTCCAGGGTCGTTTATCCCCAACGAGACTGTGCTGGAAAATCGATACAGTCGGAAGATTTGAGTTGGAAGGAGAGAAATGATTTGAGAGTGCAGGAAGTTAAATTAAGCAATAACAAACAAAAACGTTTAAGAAAAACCTAAAAATTACGAAATTAAGCTAGGAAACGAGAGCACGGTCCCGAACAAAGGGGGGAAAACCTAAAATCTTTAAAATTAACCCTACGGAGAAATTTTCACTTCTAAACTACTCTATGGGACAAATAACGAAGAATGAAAAAGACTAGACTGAAAACGGAGGTCGTTTGACCCAAAAACGAGTCAAGACAAAAACCGTACCCGGAACCGTTCTTTAAAAAGCAAAAAATTATAAAAATGACCCTACGAAAATTTTTATATTTTTCCTACAAACTATATTACTAAAGAAAATTTTCTAAAAAAGAAAAATATTTTTTTGATAATTTTTGTATTTTTTATGAATTTTTAAAACTTTTAACTAAATTAAATTATAAAAAATACTAAACGAATCTAAAAAATTCTGAAATTTTTTCCTAAAATACTTAACACTACAACTAACCTACGAAAAATAAGAAACCTAAAATTCGGCTTATAAATAAGCCGAAAATAAGCCCAAAACAGCTTATAGCTTAAAGGCCAAAAACGAGGTTAAATACCAAAGCCCTTGGGACTATGACAGAAAAGTCCCAAGGGCGCAGCGGTATGTGTGTGTTATAAAGAAAGGTGTACGAGGGTTGAGACCCGGGTTCGAGTCTTGCTCACCCGGGTAACCCCTTGTCTCCTTTCTTTTTTTTTGGAAAAACTTTGTAAAACAAAGTTGTTAAGCTCGTGGGGCTTAACAACTTTCTCAACTACAACTTTTTCTGAAAAGCTATAAATAAAATATTTTAAAAAAGCTTTCAAAACAGCTTATTAAAATGACAGTTGCTCTCTAAAAATGGGTCTTAAGTGTTAAAAAAAAACTAAGTCATTGGGACACTTGGGGACAAATAAGCTAAACTAGGACAAGAAAGCTAAAAGGGTGGCTTAATCCTAAACTAAATAAGCACTAAAAGACTTAAAAGCTAAAACTAAATAAGCTGAAAGGGGGCTTATGTTTGACAGAAACTAAAACTAGCTTAAAAAGGTAAAAGTAATAATTACTAACTCAAATAAGCAAGCAAAAAAAGGAAATAAGCAAAACAACTTACAATCTATACAAACATTAGAGCTTATAGGAGCACAAATGTCTTATGAATAAGCTGAATAAGCCAAGAATGAAAATAAGCAATCCCTACACTAACACTAAGCTAAAACAGTAAAGGGGCTAAATTGAGCTTAAAAATAAGCCATCTAAAAAGCTTCTTAAGGTCTGAAAAGAAAAGGGCTTATCAAAGAGCTTATGGACTCTTAAAATAAGCCAAATCCTAGGACTTAAGTACACTAAAAAGCTAAGAAAAGAGGGCTTAAAATCACCCCTTTGCACCAGGGGAGATTAAGTGCTAAAAACAAGGGCTTATTTGACAGCTTTTTTAAAGCTGTCAAATAAGCTCAAAACTAAAAAATAAGCTTAAACAGCTTAAGTACTCTAGCAAATGGACTTGTGCACCAATTTTGAACTTTTAAAAACCATTAAAACCTGCTGATATTTAAGAGTGAAAATGGCTTTTATATAAAAAAATGACACTTAAAAAAGTTTTTGACAGCTTTGACTTATCAAAGTCAAATGACCCAAGGCTTGTTACAGCTTGTTTTAGACACACAAAACACTCACTTTTTTGAACTAAAACTCAAAATCCAAGTGCTTATCTAAATAAGCACTTTGGGGTGTTCTTAAAAATCCACAGTTTCAAGGGTGGTTTATAAAACTTTTAAAAAACAATTTTTAAACTTAACAACTTATCAAAACAGCTTAAAACCAGCTTAATACTTAAGCTAAATCTAGTTTAAGACCACAACCCATACCAAAGACCATTTTGACCCGTTTTTAGGTTGACCAAAAAACCCCTTTAATTTTGAAATTGGACTTTTTAAACCTATAAGAACTAAGTTAACTGAAATTTTAAAGAGACTAGTAACACTTAAACAATATTAAACACTAAAGAGGTAAAAAGTTAAACAAATAAGCACTTTTAAGATAGATAATAAGCTAGACAGTAATAAGCACTACTTTGACCGTTTTTATCAAAATGATAAAAAATGAAATGAAAAAACATAACAAGCATAAATACACACTCTAAGGCATAAAAACAGTAATAAGCTAAGATAAATAGCTAAATAAGCTACTGGCTACAGTAATAAGCAAAAATTAAAGAGAAGGTACTTTACCCTTGCTCAAACAAACAGGGTTTTTGAACCTAATAAGCTCTAAATTTCCTACCCCAAGCTTATAAATAAGCTTGAACTAAGCAATACCAATAGGCCATCCCAAATTGCCCATTCATCCATAGCTTTAATCATACAGTGACTTTGCCTTTTGAATTTCTCTTAAAGTTTTGTATAACTTTCTTGAGTTTTCCTTCAAGTTTTTGTGAAAATGTTTAAAAAACAGATTATATGATATAGGAAAAGTAAAACAAGTAACTTAGAAACACAATGTGTAAAATTAACTTAACTTAATTTTCATTAAAAGAAATGAAGTACAAGTACATGAAAAACTTTAAACTGAAAACTCAAACTTAAAACACTAAAAACTACTTAAAACTACCATTTTGCCACAATGGGCTTACAATGCTTTAAATAGTAGAACATAAGCTAGGGTTTCTTGGTCTTTGTCCTGGGTGTGTTACTTTGAAGACACAAAACAGCCTTCTTGTGCTTGTTGTGAGAGTGTAGAAAACACACACAATTCCTAGTCCTTGGATTGCCTTTGTGCTTGTTCGGATCATCATCTCCACCCTTCATCATGCTCGAAAGTTGTGGATTCCAATGTTGCAATTTGGATTTGTGACAGGGATTTAAGGGATAATCCCTTGTGGTTAATAGTTTTGCAAAGGTATAAGGAGTGAAACACAGGGTAAAAACTGGTATAGTGGGAGGGAAATACATCAATGGCGGAAAGGGATGAGGGTACTGTGTCCAGCTGAACTTGGGTGTTGACAGGTTTGGGTCCCTCATGATAAAAGTCCTTATGCAAATTTTCGTCCTTGGTTAATGCAAGTTTGAAAACTTGGCAGTTTCACCCCTGAAAGTTATAAAGGGCATTGCACCCATGGTCCTTGTGTTTTATATCTTTGGGAGTTTGGCAGACTTAACCCTTGTGGTTAAGTCTTTGGGTATTTGGCAGTTTGGGCCCTTGTGATTGTTTTTCTTCTTTTCCCTCTTTAGATAAGTCTAGGATTTGGCAAGTTAAGTCCCTAAACTTATTTTTCTTCACTTGTTGACTTCTGGATTTGTCGGGGTTGACTTGGGTTGACTTTTTTTACACTTGGGCTTGGACTTGACTGTGACTTTTCCACGCTTTTCCATTCCGTGTCCGGTTTTGTCGTTTTGGCTTCGTTTTTCGTCCTTTTCTTAGATGTCCGTTCCTGCACAACACAATTAGAAAAACAAGCATATTTTTGGCATTTTAAGTCCGTTTTTGGTTATTTTAGCTCGTTTTTAAAGGTAAAAGGTATGTGTAATTAAACACATACCAAAAACCTGTCTTAGACTCTACTTATCTTTGACATTGTCGTCTTGGTCATATAAACAAGATGCGCATCGCAAAACTTCAACGTGATGGGATCTTGCAACGTAATGACGATGAATCTTTTGACAAATTCAAATCTTGTATATCTGGAAAGATGGCACGTAAGCCTTTTCCACATCAGGTGGAAAGAGCAAAATAACTATTAGGACTTATACACATCGATGTGTGTGGCCCTTTTAGAATTGTGTCAAGGGAAGGTGCTAGTTACTTCATAACACTTACTGATGATTTCATCCGTAATGGTTATGTTTACTTGATGAAACATAAACATGAGGTATTTGAAATATTTAAGGTTTATCACAATGAAGTTAAAAATCAACTCTGAAAGAAAATCAAAGCTATTCGGTCTGATCGAGGAGGTGAATACATGAGTCATGAGTTTGTAGAACACACGAAAAGTTGTGGGTATAGTATCTCAGCTTACTCTGCCTTACATACCATAACATAACGAGGTGTCTAAGAGGAGGAATCGAACTTTACTTGAAATGGTTCAATGTATGATGAATTCTACAACTCTGCCAAAGTCCTTTTAGGGATATGCTCTAGAGTATGCTGCTCGCATACTCAACATGGTTCCAACCAAGAAGGTTGATAAGACATCATATGATATACGGAATGGAAAAGCTCTTAATATGTCTTATTTAAATGTCTGGGGTTGTGAGGCATTCGTGAAACGAGACACGCTTGACAAACTTGAACCCATATCTGTTAAGTGTATTTTTGTTTGATACCCAAAGGAAACAATAGGATATTACTTCTATAACCCACACAAGAACAAAAATTTTGTTGCTCGTTATGTTGTGTTCTTTGAGAATAGTCTCACTTTACAAGAAGCCAGTGAGAGTCTCACGTTGCATGAAGCAAGTGGGAGTGACCCAACCTTCAAAAGATACTAGCGAACAACACGATGAGGTCGAACATAATGAGGTCGAGCCCCGGAGTGAGAAAGTTACCATTCGTAGATCTGAAAGGATATCTCAAGCACCTGATAGATATGGTTTCTATGTAGATGCTGAGGAGCATGAGTTAGGGGATCTTAATGAACCTCCTAATTATAAAGTTGCATTGTCAGATCATGAATCTGATAAATGGGTTGATTCTATGAATGCGAAAACGCAATCCATGAAAGATAACCAAGTGGTTAATCTTCCTCCCGATGGTTGAAACGTTGGGAGTAAATGGATTTTTAAGAAAAAGACTAGCATGGATGTCAATGTACACACCTTTAAAGCTCGTCTTGTAGCAAAAGGGTATACCCAAACCTATGGTGTAGATTATGGGGAAACCTTCTAGCGTGTTGTAGACATTAGTACTATATGGATTCTTTTAGCCATAACCGCGTTCTATGACTATGAGATTTGGCAAATGGATGTCAAAACCGCCTTTTTGAATGGTCACCTAAGCGAGGACGTATATATGGTTCAACCTGAGGGGTTTGCGGATAAAAAACATCCCAGCAAAGTATGCAAGTTGCAACGATCCATTTATGGATTAAAGCAAGCATCTAGAATCTGGAATAAGAGATTTGATGAGGAAATCAAGAAAGCTGATTTTACTTAAAATCCAGATGAGCCGTGTGCATATGTTAATGCTAGTGGGAGTAATGTTGCATTCCTAGTCTTATATGTTGATGACATATTAATCATGGGAAATAACATTCAAATGCTGCAATATTTTTTAATCTGGGCTTTAAAAATGTTTTTCTATAAAGGATTTAGGAGAAGCACCATACATCCTTAAAATCAAGATCACACGTGATAGATCTAAGTGGTTAATTGCTCTTAGTCAAAGTGCTTATTTTGATAAAATCTTAAAGAAATTTAAGATGGAAAATTCTAAGCGTGGTAATGTTCTAATGCAAGAGAAGTCTGATTTGAGCAAGTCTCAAGGTGCAAATACACCTAATGAGGGTAAACGTACTCAAAAGAGTTTCCGTTATGGCTTCGTTATAACGATCTATTAAAGTATAGTGGTAAAGCAAAAAACCTATGTTGGCCTTGTGCGTAAAATTTGAGTGTATGATTTCAAGCAAAAACAATGATACAAATATATTTATGGGGATAGCAGTTGCAGACTGACCTGTTATTTAAACTATTATTAATTATTTGAGGAATACTAAAGATATGGTTCTTGTTTATGGGGGGAATCCTGAAAATGAGCTGAAAGTTACTTGCTATATTGATGCCAGTTTTCTGTCCGACAAAGACAATACCAAATCTCAATCGGATTTTATTTTCGTGCTTAATGGTGGAGTTGTGGACTGGAAGAGTGTTAAGTAAAGCACTATTGTAATGTCTTCTACAAAAGTTGAGTACATAGCTGCTGCGGAAGCTTCGATGGAAGGACGAGGAAATTTATTGATGTACTTGGAAATGTCATGCCAACAAATAAAAGAACTATGAAGACGTTATGCCACAATACAACCGCAATAGCTATCACCAACGATCTCGCAATTATGAAGGGGGCCATATATTATCAAAGGAAATATCACAACATTCGTGAAGTCATTCATAATGGAAAAATTGTCCATAACAAAGTTCACATAGATGGCAACATAGTTGATCCGTTTATAAAGTCTGTTAATACAAATAATGCCTAAAATTGTTATTTATATTTTTCGACCTCTCGACATTTTGAAGATGACAAAATGTAAAAACGTCTACGATAAAAATAAACGTTTACAAATTATTAATCATAAATTTCCATTTCAACGTAAATCACTTAAGGTATAAATAAACAAATCATTAAACATGATTAGTGATCAAGAAAATATTTTTTCTTAACCATTACATTTCTACAAAAATAAAAATATACAAAAGACTTTTATTTATAAAAGAAATTTTTTATTTAATTATAAAAATTTGAAACTGGTTTTCCCCTTGTTAATACAAATAATGTCTAAAAACGTTATTTATATTTTTCGACCTCTCGATGTTTTGAAGATGACAAAATGTAAAACGTTTACGATAAAAATAAACGTTTACAAATTATTAATCGTAAATTTCCATTTCAAATGTAAATCACTTAAGGTATGTATAAACAAATCATTAAACATGTTTAAGTGATCAAGAAAATAATTTTTCTTAACCATCACATTTTCACAAAAGTATTTTTACAAAAATAAATATATACAAAATACTTTTTAAATAAAATAAATGTTTTATTTAAATATAAAAATTCAAATATGGTTTTCTTTCCAAAATGGAAGCTTCCACACCAGATATAACATTCCACACTAAAAGACAAAAAAAGGGAGCGTCAGTCTACGGCGGCCCCCTGATAGGCCTGGCGGCCCCCAGATATATCTGGGACCGCCGGGACCACCAACAGTTACCGTTGAATTTTCCTGCCTATAAATATTGCACTATTCCCAGCTGAAAAACAGACCTCTTTGCATATTTATAGCTACAAAATAAGGGTGATCACGGTCCGAAAATCGGACCGGAACGAAACCGAATTTGTCCAAGACGCCGAATCGAGGACCGGATCAACAAAGCATAATCGTCGATTTTTGTAAGACCGGACCGAGGACCGAATTTAAAGAAAAGCATGGGCCGGACTGAAATATGTTTAGTCTGGTCCGTTAGATCCGGTCCAGTCGACGATCCAATATGCTCAGCCCTACTACAAAGTAATAACTTAGTACTTAAAATTTCAAAGTAATCATCTAGTATTTGAAAACTTCAACTACTAGAGTAGTGGAGTAACGAGTTAAATGGAGTCGAATTTTAATAAGGCTCAACTCGAAACTTTACCAGTACAAGTCAAGTCAACAAAGAATCTAGTATTTAAAAATGTTATTTAGAATTGGACAAGTAAGTTATTCTCTGAAAGGACACATGTGATCGCAAATCCCAACGGTCAAATCCAATATCTATGCGTTTATATGCTATGGTATAAATCAGAGGACGATCCGATGGTTAAATAACTTGGGATCACTACTTTCCCTTAATTAATGATAACATGTTATATGGTGACATAGTTACAGCGTTTTGGTCATAATTCTTTCATACGAACTGCGCTTTTAATGATTCAGGAAGCCACGAAACCGGGAGAGAGAGAGCTACGATTTTCGTTTGGGAGTGGAATCTAAAACTTCAACTCGTTATCGGTACAAGTCAAGTCAACTAAGAATCTAGTATTTGAAAATATTATTTAGAATTGGACAAGCAAGTTATTCTGGGAAAGGACACATGTGATCTTTTTTTGGTAAAGGGTTTCCTTGGTAAATGTATTACTCCAAAAAAACGATTCAGTACAAAGGATGTGGGTGAGTCCCACATCTCAGCCCGTTACATAGGCAAAAAGCAAACATAACAAGCACAACTACTCCATAGGAGGATACTACTAAAATAAAAGAAAGAGTATATTACAATTGACTCAACAAACATCAAAAAATCTATTTCTTCTCCCTGCCACGGACCGTGATATTAAGATCATCATAAATAGACTGAAGATGCTTCGGACCATATCAGGACTCTCGTAAAATATCGTCATCATACGTTCAATAATCAATCATTATCCGGATAAGAATCCCTCTATTGTTCCAACAAGCTATTAGTATCATAACCTTTATCACTTCCATCTTTACCACTCGTTGAAATCCTTAAGTTAGCAGTTTCATCAAAAACCACTTCCACTTCACTATCACTTTCCACAATACCCGTAGGAACAAGCGGGTTCCCGTCATCATCCATAAACCTAAGTTTACCTTCACAAATTTGTCATTCTATTTTATCGATTTTCTCACCAATAGGAGTATTACTAGAACTAAATCTGCGATCCCTCCATTCGTACCCAAATCCACATCATTATCAACCGATGTAAGCACCTTAAAAGGGTTTGACTTACTAACCTCTTTAGTAGACTCTGGGTTATTCATCTTACCACGAGTGTTGGCAGTAGACTTTTTAGAAACAGGTTGAAACACCTGTTTAGGTTTAAATCCTATCTTTTATCTAACCAGAATTCCTTTAGGAGTTTGACTAGTCTTCTTCAAAGTCTTTGTCGCACCACCACCGATATTCTTTGGACATTCCTCATAGACATGTCCAAAAACCTTGCAATATGCACACCTAGGGGTTTCCACTCATACTCAACACGAATATTACAAGTATAGTAGCCATCCCCCTTAATTCTAGGCATAGCCACGACAATATTATCTTTCAACTCCACATCAGCACGAAGCTCAATCATAACTCTAGCATAGCTTGACCTACCCCAAGATTGCATTCCATAATCAGCTGTATAAAAAGTCAAGCAATGAGGAGTACCCAGTTTAGTAGCAATGGTACTCAAGCCATCATTGCTGAAGGCCGTAACAGGTACACCATGGAGTTTAACCCAAACTGGAATAGTATTAACATATTCTTTCGATATGTTCTCATCCGGATGCCATTTCTTTAGGATCTAATCCGTCCATGGAGCTAAATTGAAAGGAGATTAATCTGGTAGAAGAGCTGAACATAGAACGAACAAGCCCATATTTACCCCAAATGTTTCTAACATAGTTAGCAACAACAGGGTATGCCACCCTCTTCCCCAAGAAAAAACCATATGATGTATTAGTCAAATCGATCACGTTATAATAGCACGAATGAACCCACCGAGTACTCAACCACAAGCAATCCCATTACCCCCAGTTTCTAAACAAAGGCGCTAACACCCACTCCGCCTAAGGCCTATATCCAATTTCTTCCCACTTGGTTTACCAGTAACATTAGCATACGAAGACTTACCGGGGGCATTACCAGCCATAGTAGTAACCGCGTAGATAATGGTGGAAAAGATCCCAGAATAGTAGTATCATCTAAAGAGCTTAGCTTATCCACATTAGCAGTATGGATACTTGTATCAACTAAAGAACTTTGCTTCTCCTTCTTCACACTGTCAGTCAGATGGAACATAATACAAGTGATAGTGTATGTCAGATGAGAAACACCATCCTTTGTTGCCACAACATCCATTTATCTTTTCCTCCTTAACTCTTCTCCTACCCCCACTCCCTTTTTGACTCAAGAAACCACGCTCCATTTAGCAGCTCGCACTTTAATCAGAAACCCACAAGTAAACCTTAATCGAATACCATAAAACAAGAAGACAACGACAATCTTCAACACCAAAAACCCTAACAGAAGTTAGGGTTAGAATTTAATGCACACCGAAAACCTTAAAAACAATAATCCTCCTGATGATCGAGACCCTAGTACAATAAGTCGACACAAAAAAAACTAGATCCCTAAATTAAAAACATAAGCGGAATACCAAATTCTTAGAATTAATTGATTAAAAATGGATTTATAAGTACGAATAAAAAAATAGGCAATTGTTTAGGTGGTTTAAAGGTAGGGACAAATGGCCCTCAATTAAAAAACCCATGGACAATTACTATACTGTTAGGATCCTTAAGAATAAAAACGAATTAAAAATCAAGAATAAAAACAAATTGGAATTGTTTAGGTAGTTTAATGGTAGGGAAGATCAAAATTTAAGGGATATTTAGGATCGACTTTTCTCCAGGAGATTGGGGTTTTTTTCTGATCGTGGAGAGTTTGATGGATATGTATAATGATTCTTCTTTTGTGTAAAGGACACATGTGATCGCAAATCCTAACGATCAAATTCAATATCTATGCGTTTATATGCTATGGTACAAATCTGAGGACGATCTGATGGTTAGATAACTCGGGATCACTACTTTCCCTCAATTAATGATAACACGTTATATGTTGACATAGTTACACCGTTTTGGTCATAATTCCTTCATACGAAATGCGCTTTTAATGATTCAAGAAGCCATGAAACCGGGAGAGAGATCTACGACATTCGTTTGGGAGTGGAATCTAAAATTTCAACTCGTTACTGGTACAAGTCAAGTCAACTAAGAATCTAGTATTTGAAAATATTATTTAGAATTGGACAAGCAAGTTATTCTCAGAAAGGACACATGTGATCGCAAATCCCAACAGTCAAATTCAATATTTATGCGTTTATATGCTATGGTACAAATCTGAGGTCGATCTGATGGTTAAATAACCCGGGATTAGTACTTTCCCTCAATTAATGATAACACGTTATATGTTGACATAGTTACACCGCTTCGGTCATAATTCCTTTATACGAACTGCGCTTATAACTCAAAAAGCCATGAAACCGGTCGAGAGAGATCTATGACTTTTGTTTAGGTGTGGAATCTAAAATTTCAACTCGTCACCAGTACAAGTCAAGTCAACTAAAAGTCTAGTATTTAAAAATGTTATTTAGAATTGGACAAGCAACTTATTCTCAGAAAGGACACATGTGATCGCAAATCCTAATGGTCAAATTCAAAATCTATGTGTTTTTATGCTATGGTACAAATTTAAGGATGATCGATTGGTTAAATAAATCAGGATCACGATTTTCCTTCACTTAATGATAACACGTTATATGTTGACATAGTTACACTGTTTTGGTCATAATTCGTTCATATGAACTCCGATTTTGATGATTCAAGAAGCAACGAAATCGGGAGAGAGAGATTTGCGACTTTTTAGAGTCGAATCTAAAATTACAACCCATTACTGTCACTAGTCAAGTCAACTAAGAATTTAGTTTTTGATGCGAGTCAAACATTCGTGATGCGGGTAGCTTCATAAATATTATTATAGCTCTATCAAAGGTTATATGAAGAGACATGAACAAAGAACGATGATTAAGTTATTAAAAGTTGATAAAAGATGGATCGAGAAAGAATCAAGCGAAGAAACAAAGAACAAATGAAGAATTAATGATAACACGTTATATGTTGACATAGTTACACCATTTTGGTCATAATTGGCTTAAAGGACTCCGCTTTTTAGATGATTTTAAAAAGAAGCCAACAAAACTGGGAGAGAGAGATCACAACTTTCGTTGGAGTCGATCTAAATTTTGACCCATTACTGTCACAAGTCAAACCGATATATGTAGTAACAAGAAAAATAATTTTAAATAAAATTGGTTAACTTTTGCATACAAAAAGAGGTGGGAATTTCGCTCCAATTTTTTATAAATTTTGCATTAAAATTTTCAAATTCTTTTACCAATAATTTTTGCAACCAATGGTTCAGTGCTATATTAGCAATTTCGTTGCTAATAATTGAAGGTTTATTTGGCAAAAAATAGAATTCCGTTGCTAAGTTTTTTGCAACGAAAATTTTAGCTTTGAAACCAATGGTTCGCTGCTATATTAGCAATTTCGTTGCTAATAATTGAAGGTTTATTTGGCAAAAATTAGAATTCCGTTGCTAAGTTTTTGCAACAAATTTTTTAGCGAAAGTCGTTGCTAAAAAAGAGAGGGGAACGTTTCCACCAAATTTTGAGTAGATAGCAATGAATTTAGAAACTAAAAATCGTTGCTAACCAAAGATTCCAGTTTTGCTTAATTTCGTTGCTATATTCTTGCTAATGTGTGAATTTAGTAACGACTTATTGGTTGTTGCAAAGTTTTAGTTGTTATTGACACTTTTTCTAGTAGTGACATGATGTCTCAATATCTATAATGCTTCAAATTTAGATTAACATTGTTATTGTACAAACGATCTATGTTTTGTTGAGACCTTTAGAGGTCAAATTCTTTATATTTTTGTTGAGTTTTTTTATTTTTATATACTTGATAAAGGATGGAAATTCCTGAATTCCTGAAATCCTCGATACCCCGTACGGAGAGGGGATTAGGGATCTAAAACCTTCCCCGTCATGGGGGGGGATGGGGATTACCGGTCCCTGTTAGAAATACGAAAGTATCGGTTACTTCCATAATTATTGTATGTCAGGCTCGTAGTATAATTGTTAGAACTTAAGTAAGCTAGTAAGGCCCAAGGCCCATGTTAAGCCCATCAAGAATACCATGGTCGGCCATAGACTAAGTATTTATACCCCTCTCCATGCCTTGGAGAGGGTTGGTTGTTCACTTTTCTTAATCTAATTTTGTTCATTTTCCTTTCTCTCTCTAGAAGTGTTCATCCCACCTTTCTCTCTCTAGTTATTCATTTTTTGTGTGTAAGATTAGATAATCAATATTCTACAATTGGTATCAAGAGCCATGGGGTGATATAGTTTGGTGTTGTGTGCGTTTTGATTACTTGGTTTTGTGTGTGCGTTTTTGGTTCGAACCATATACAAAGGATTTCCTCTTTTCTGTGTTCTAATACCATAAAGTTCAGTACTTTCTTGTTTATCTATCATAGTATGAGTTTGGTTTAAAAGCATAACTTTCAAAACATCACAAATCTTCATTTTTTTGTATTTTTGGTTCAAACTAGTTTTTGAGTCCAAAATCTTGATCCGGAAATTTTTTGTGTTAAAATCATAAAGTTTGTGTTTTTAAGGTTCTCCTAGTCTTAGAATAGCAAGAAGTACAAGTGATTTCAAGTAAAAACGTCAAAAATTATATTTTTAAGTGATTTAAAGTGTTTGAAGATAACTTTTTATACATACTGTTTGAATCCAGCGATTTATACGTATTTGAATTCAGCGATTTATACGTTGTGCATTCGGCGATTTATACGTGAGGCATTTCAACGATTTATACGTGAAGCATTCCAACGATTTATACGTGTCAATTTCAGTGATTTTTACGTGTTAAATTCCCAGCGATTTTACGTTTTAATTCCACGATTATTATACGTGCTAGATCCAACATTAATAACCTGAAATAAAAATCTAGTTGATTTATACCTCACTATATCCGGCGATTTATACATGTTTTCAAACGGCAATTTATACGTCCTTCTTAGGGTGATTTATACTCGTACATTGGAAGATTTATATAGCCTTGGAGATTTATACAATTTTTTTGTGATCTGTAAAATCCCGCGAAGTACTTTCTCAGTTTGATCAAGAATTGTAAAATCCCGTGTAATCTTAAGACTCATTCACTTTATACAAACATTAATTTATCACAACAACCTCTTATCACTGAACGATCAAAAGGTTATATTTTCTCATCAAATTGAAATGGATTCTATTAGTCTAATGGATTCTACCAATATCATTCTTCAAGGTCTACCAACTGATATCGATTCACTTGTGAATCATCACAGAGTTGCTAAAGATTTATAGGAGAGTAGTTCAATTACGATTCAAGGTACCACTTGACTAAGCAAAGAGAGAGTGTAAGATGTATGATGCATTTGATAAGTTTACGTACATTAAGGGGGAAACACTTCACAAGTATTACTTGAGATTCACCCAGCTGATTAAAGATATGAACATTTATAACATGAGAATGGAGCAATTTCAAGTTAATACAAAGTTTTTAAACAGTCTTCCACCAGAATGGAGTAAATTTGTGACTGATGTCAAGCTCGTGAAGGATTTGCATACAACAAACTTTGATCAGCTTCTTGCCTATCTAGAAACAACACAACTTCATGCAAATGAAGTCTGTATTTTGTGTGAACACAATCAAGATCCACTTGCATTTGTAGCAAATCCGCAGATGACACCACCCCAATTCAACACTTATCAGTCTTCATACAACAATCCTCAGCTTCAACAATATTTTTTTTCCACCGATAATCTTCAGTTTGGAATCAATCTTTCCAATCAAACATTACTCACCTTCTTATATTCCATCACAACCTCAATTCAATCATTCATTCTTTCCATCATCATATCCATATCAGTCTTAAATGAATCATCAAACCTCATTTGTTTCACAAATTGCTTATCAATCACCTCAAGTTACAACACGACCAATGACTGAGTCACCTCTTATGGACTCAAATTTTGCTGCTCCTGTATTCTCTCCAAGAGATGATCCAATTGCTTGTCTCAACAAGGCAATGGATTTTCTAACACCTGTAGCTTCTTTAAGGTTCCCTTCAACCAATAATCAACTAAGACCTTCCTTGAATCTAAGAAATCAAGCCACTATTCAAGATGGCAGGGTCATAGTGCAACAAGTAAAGGGAGACAAGGTCAAAGTTATTCTGGTACTGGGTATAAAAGAGTAGATGCTACGAAGCTTTTGGGGGAAACAAGCAAGTGACATGCAAGGTTTGTTAAATGCCTACAAATATCAGGGAAGACAATGCTAACATATGGCACTCAGCCTAAGCGACCAAGGAATGCGGCATGGTATAAGGAAAAAGCAATGTTAGCTGAAGCCAGGAAGCTAGACAAATTTTAGGATAAAGAGCAACTCGCATTTCTTGCGGATCTAGGGTTTTAGACTGTCAACCTGTTCATACAATCATTCCAAACACTGCTGCCTTTTAGACTGAGGATCTTGATACTTATGATTCTGACTGTGATGATATCTCAAATGCTCAAGCGGTTATATGGCCAACATTTCCAACTATGGTTTTGACGTTATCTTAGAGGTACCGAATTCTAAAACCTATCTTAATGATATGGAAAATCAAGGTGTGCAAAGCAATCAGGATTTTGCCAACCACCAGCTTGGATTACGAGATACTGAGATACATAGTGAGAGCAATATCATTCCATACTCCTAAATATTGCAAGAAACACAATAGGAAAATGTTCAAGATACTAATTTGCAGGCACAACAAAATTCAATGATATTATCTGTAATAGAACAAATGTCAAAACAAATGATTAATCATGTGAATAATTGGGAAAAGGCTAATAAGGAACAGAATAATGAATCAGTAACCGCTGAGCTAGAGAGATATAAAAAACGAGTCAAAACTTTTGATCAATGTCTTAACACAGATTTAAGTAGTCGTGAAAAAATGATTGATTCTAAAATGGATGATATGATTAAGGAGAAGATTGCACTGAAAGAACAAGTTGACTCATTTGAGCAAAATCTTTCTAAACAAATCAAAGAAAAGGAATGTTTATTGCAAACATTCACAATTTTCAAAAGTGAATCCAAAGAAAAGGAAGATAAATATATGGAAAACAAAATTGATTTGGAAAAGAAGATAAAGGAACTTGATAATGTTATTTTTAAAGTGGGTCAATCTGCTAAAACAGTGCACATGTTAACTAAGCCACAAGCCTTCTATGATAATATACACAAACAAGCTCTAGGTTATCAAAATCCGTTTCACCTTAAGAAAGCTCAGCGGATTAAACCAACCTTGTATGATGGTATTTTTATTTCTGATAAACATGTTGCTATGCCTGTGATTGATGATGAGGAAACATTAATTTTGGAAGAAAAGAGTCGATCAAAAATGTTTGAAAAAGAAAAGGATCCAGAGGCTATTAAACAAAACATTTCTCATAAACCTATTGATAAAAAATTTAAATAGACTAACTGAAGATTTTTAGAAACGTTTTACTCCACAACAAGAATTGTCAGCTGAACAAGCTTTCTGATTGCGTATGTCTGATCCTACCAGTAAACCCTCTGATGCATTACCTGTCAAAATCGAAGCTCCTAAGAAACTTCCTAAGATAAGCTTGGTGAATGAAAGCCTTAAAAGCTTAAATTTCACCTTGCCAAATGGACAATGTGGTAAGAATAAAGACTACACCTAATGCCTAGTACAAGAAGAGGAATGGGGTTTGAACCCTACAACAAAAGCTATCTTCAACAATGAAAATATTCCATTCTAAAATCATTAGAAGACATCTTCATATGTGTGATAAAGATCTTCTATAATGAAACAATGGAAGTCAAACATTTTTGACCAAATGGACGGCTGCATTCAAACAGTCTCAGTTGACAAACAATGTTTGGAAATTGCTAAAAAGGAATTACCTTTGGAAAATGATCGAATCTTACAACAAATCATGTCTCAAGATGTTCTTTTAACTATGATGAATTCTATGTATTTGATTGGTGATACTGTGAATGTGGATGGAAATAGAAAAGAATCTTGTAATCTTGAGGCCGAGCTTTTGAAATCATAAAATGCGTTTAATGATCTTTTGAAAAGTCACTCACAACTTGAAAATAATTGTATTTCTCTTGAATGCTCAATACAACTTAATTAAGAAATTTTTCAAAAACGTGAATCATGTGAAAATCAAAATGCTCTTGAAATTCTAGAATTTTTTGAAAATAATAATTTGAAAGCTCAGCTTCAAGACAAGTCCAAGGAAGAGAATGTCAATTATGATTATTGTGAAATAGAGACAAAAAATGTGGAACTGGAGAATAGTGTGGCAAAATTGCTTTCGGAAAACGAGCGTCTTTGTAATGAAATTAATCATGTTAAACAGGTTTTTAAAGAGCAGTTTGACTCAATTAAAAAGACATGTGTTCGTTCTAAAGAATAGAGTGACTCTTTAATTGATAAACTGAACTTAAAATCTGCAGAGAATGAGGATTTAAAAGCTCAAATTCAAGATAAGGTTTTTGTGATCACATCATTGAAAAAAACGATTTACGAAAATTAAAAGGAAAATAAATTGGTTGAATTGCTCACAAATACCATCACTGCCAACACATTAGTTTCCCAGGCGTGTTCAAGCTTTGATTTTAGAACCCCCCATTTAGCCCGAGTGATTGCAAAATAAGGAAATGCACACAGAATACCTTAAATATACTCAGGAACAAGCTAATATTCTTCGGGGAATAGTCAAACAAGCTAAATTAAAACAACCTTTAGATATAGAGTTAGACTTTGCCTGTAAGCATGCCTAATGAATTCAGGAGTTACTTGTATATGTTCAAGATATGTGCCCTAATGCGATTAAACTTAGTGCGAAAAAGGTTGCTATCACACCCAAAAACAATGTCAAGAAAGTTAGGTTTGCTAAACCTCTCACATCCTCAAGCAACATTAAACATGTAGAGTCATCGAACACATTAGATTCTAACACACATGTGTTGTCTTCTACAGGATTGAAGTGTTCTACTAGTAAATGCGGATCAAAGCCTAATGGCAATAAAAGGAATGATAAGATCTCTCAAATACTAAGTAGGAACATGAAGAATAAAGTAGAAGCCTAACCTAGGAAAGTTAATAAAAAGAATCATGTTGTTGGACCTATTTGTGATGATAATGTTAAGCATTCAAAGTTAAATGCGAATTCTGATCTTAATTGTGCTACTTGTAAGAAATCTTTGTTTGATGATGTTTATGATAAGTGTCTTATTGATTTTGTGAAAAATGTGAATAGCCATGCTAAATATGCTAAGAAACATAAAAAACTAAAATATTTGGAAACCTACAGGTCATCCATTCACTGAAGTAGGATTTAAGTGGAAACCAACAGGCAGAACTTTCACTATAGCTGGTAATTCGTGCCCTTTAACTAGGATTACCTCAGCTAACGTAGTGCCTCTTAAGCAAACCGCTTTCCACTCAGTTGAAACACAAAAACCAGAGCTTAAAGTCTATAACAAGAAACCTAAAAACGTTAAAAATATAGGTTCGAGTAAAAAGGCTAAGATTGTAGAATCTAAGACTGCTAACCACTCGGAACCCAATCCTACTTGGGGATCCAATGCTACAGATATTCCATCGTCTTCTTCTCTTGTCATGACAGTTATCCCAGGATTGTTCCACTAGTATCTGTTACTCCGAGATGTTCGAAAACACAATACAGGGAATACGCTCTCTCCAGCTCATAAACAATATTAGTAAATATAGGGTACAGTTAATTCAGGTCACGACCATATTGTAAAGAATTAATGTGTTATGTGACTATCAGCTGGAAACGTTAACTATCTTAAGGGTATACTACGTCGAGGGGCTTGGACATAACTTGTTTTCTGTTGGTCAATTTTGCGACGGGGATCTTGAAGTCGCATTTCAGAAAAACACTTGCTTCAATTCGTGAATTATCAGAGCGTTTGATTCTACTCTTTGGATCCGTACCATAAATTTTGTATCATAATTTCTTTTGATAGACATGCTCAAAACATCTCCGATTATGGTCTTCTTATCCAAGCGTCAAAGACTAAGAGCTGGTTATGGCATCATCGGTTATCACATCTTAACTTCGGTACTATTAATAAGCTAGCTAAAGACGGTCTTGCACGAGGCTTTCTAAGACTTCAATTTTAGAAAGATCATTTGTGTTCTGCATGTGCGTTAGGAAAAAGCAAGAAATCTTCCCATCAACCCAAATCTAAAGACACTAACCAAGAGAAGCTATATCTTTTGCATATGGATTTGTGTGGCCCGATGCGTATCGCAAATTAACGGGAAGAGGTTTATCTTAGTGATTGTCGACGATTACTCAAGATTTAATTAGGTCAGAATTTTGAGGTTAAAAGATGAAGCTACTGAGGCCATCATTAAATGAATCAAAAATATTCAAGTTCATTTGAATGCCACTGTCCATAATGTTCGAACAAATAATGGAACTGAATTTGTCAATCAGACACTTCGTGAATTTTATGAAAATATTGGCAACTTACATCAAACAACTGTTACATGCACTCCTTAGCAGAACGGCATTGTCGAAAGGCGAAACCGAACTCTTATAGAAGTTGCTCGTACAATGTTAATATTTTCTAAAGCTCCATTATTTTTATGGGCCGAAGCAATCAATACAGCCTGTTACACTAAAACCGTTCAATTATCCGCTGCCAATACAAAAAAAAATCATATGAGCTTATGCAAGATAAGAAACCGGATTTATCATTCTTTCATGTCTTTGGTGCACTCTGTTATCCTACTAATGACAATGACGACTTGGGTAAATTAGATGCAAAAGCTGACATTGGTATTTTCGTTGGTTACGCGCCCGCAAAGAAAGCGTTCAGAATCTACAACAAAAGAACCCAGAAAATTATAGAAACAATTCATGTGACATTCGATGAGCTGACAACAATGGCTTCTAAACAATTAAGTTCAGGACCCAGGCTTCAATGTATGACTCCTGCAACATCCAATTTAGGATTCGTTCCTGTTCTTCAACAACCTTGTATTCCACCACCAAGAGATGATTAGGATTGCTTGTTTCAACCAATGTTCGATGAATACTTCACTCCTTCATCAATTGATGTTTCTCCAGTTCAAGAAGCTGCTGCTCCGAGAGCTGCGGTTCTAGTTGATTCTCCTGTGTCAACTTCCATTGACCAGGATGCTCCATCAACAAGTACTCCATCAATCACAGAACAATCTCTAAAAACTACTCAAGGTTTGGAAAGAATCCACCAAAAACACCAATCTTTTGTGATGATTGATGTGCTGTCGTGTAGGGTCAATTATTTGATTATCAAGTTTTACATTTGTATTTAGCCGATAAACCTAAAACAACACTTTAACAGGCAGTGTACCCGGTCAAAATGGAGTTCGTGGTAAGTAAAGTGTCAAACACTAAGAGTGGAAATTCAATCCTATATCTCTCCGTATTTTAATTAGTGCTATTTACTAGTTAAACCTATGCTATGTATGTTGTCTAATGAAATGGGGGATTCAGCCTGAGAGACTGACACATGTTTGGTGATAGACAAATACCAATTCAATACACAATAAACACAAAAGATGAAGATTAGAAGATAGAAAAAGCAGTACAACCAAATGATAGAAAACCGTATTAGCCATATTAAATCCGGTTTCAATGCTGTTTGTTTGTTTTAGTGCAAATGATTTACTTATCTCAAACGGCATATCATTCTTAAGACTTAGGCGGACACCTCATAAGACCATATACACAATTAATCCCTGTCAAAATCAATGCATCCACATAAAGCCATCATTTAAGTTTTAATTAAAATCTATCTTAGGAGAATTAAAAAGCAGTGGTGATCCTGGTAAAAACTCTAGCCCAGCGAGACTTTACCACATATGTTGAAGGTGTTTTATATACTGGTAGTCCACTATTCCAATCTTTAACAGTTAATTAAGAGCATGATTTATCAAACATAAACGGGTCACCTACCGGTCCAACAAAGCTTATAATCAAAAGACAAAGATAGAACATTATTTGTGATCCTATTGGTCCAGTAATATAAGACACGATATAAAGAGTTATCCCGGTATTTAGATTACTTGGATCGTAACACTAGACCCAGTTGAATGATAGGTCGCATATTCAAACACATAAATAAGTATGAGGTGATAAACATAATTAAACAATCAACGATAAATTAAGAAATCAATTTTAAAACAAACCAAACATTGAACTTTCATCAAGATGGCTAATACCTCAGGTATTAGCCCACAACCATTGTAATTATACAAGCGTAATCAAACAATTGAAATCGAATGATTAAGAGAGTAAAAATTACACGATGTCTTCTATGGAGTCGTGATCAATGTTTGACCTTTATGGCTGATATTCTCTTCTAAAATTCGTCTCTGATGAGTATGGTATAAAGAATATGATATTGCACACTTAAAACTCATTTTTCAGTCTTCTAATTATAGTTGCTGAAAAATACTTTTAATACAGTCATATCTAGATAGGTCGACGTAACGGCAATTGGGCTGGATTCCTTAGAGCGCGTTATTAACTATGTTCATAATAAATCTTTCATATCATTCCCAATTTACTTGATTTAATGTATCTTCGAATAGTTATCTTCATGGATACGGCGTATATAGATAGCATAGATACGCCGTATTGGGAATTAGTCAAATGCTTTTTCTTGTGAATTCTTGGCGAAAATATGCCATATCTTTTTAGTTGGATATGGCGTATTGGTGAATTTTCAGAAATCTTCAAATGTCTTCGTTTTAGCTCCAATTTATGCGCCTTTTAAGTTTACTCACAAAAACACTAACTCCTCCTGAATTACTGCATTTATCAACTTTAAAGCGATTAAGTACCAAATAATGCAATAATTATATAAAAGTAGGCAAAATAGATGGATAAATGATATAATAAAGTGACGTTATTTGATAATCAAATATCCCACCCCCTACTATAAATCCTACTTGTCCTCAATAGACTTTAGAAAAAAGTTTAGTTTATGAAAATGTGTCCCGAACCGAAGTTAAGGAATTTCCGTTTAAGCATCGTTTTGTCCTAATCACCTGTACATAACCAAGCTTCTCATGAAATATGGAAATGAAAACACTGAGATCACTCAACTAATCTAGGGTGCAACATTTAAGTAGTACGCTCAATTGCTTGGTCATGATTAGTTTCGTATCATAAGCTTGGCAAGGATACACATCTCCACCGCTAAAGTTAAGGAAGAACAAGTCAAAAGCTAAATTAGGTTAAGAAGTCTTACGGTTGATCATTCAATGGTCTTTCACCATAAGTACCACACCAACAAGGCAGTTGTATCGTATATACACGGCCGTAATGACAGAATAGACATATACAATCCGAACACATCCCTGTTTGTGTTTAACCAGCGGTTAGGATGAAGAATGATATAGGGTAGGGACCTTCTAACTTTCACCAAAAGTTGTCATCCAACAAGGCAGCTGAGACATGCATACATGGCCGTAACGACGGAATAGACATGCATGCTCGAACAAGTCCTCGTTCGAGTAGACACTAAGGTTAGTTGCTAGGAAAGGGAAGTAAAATGGTTGTTAAATAAAATTCACAAAACAAATAGATTAAGCCAACAAATAAGGTGCGGTTGCTAGTAACTTTCTTCCGACCGTTCCATGACAAAGACTCAAATATATAGACAGACGCCTCGATCACAGAAATGACAAAGACAACCAAAGTTGACGTTCCCATAACGGTCAACTTCCCTTACATCCCGCTCTTTACATACTTTTACACAAGTGGTGATATCGGCCACTTTTTACAAAACTTAACATCATTGATTTTTGTAACGTATCAACGAATAATCGATCCTTCTAAGTGATTCCTTCGGTATAAACTTCTTTTTGAAACGACTATTTTTCTTCCTCCTCTCTTTTTTTGCTTTTTCTTTTTTTTCATTTTTTTTCATAATAAACCTCGGTTTGATTCCACCGTCTTCACTTTCATAATTTATCCGGATAATCTTTTCCTTGTAGTACTTCTTCATCGGACATAATTCATAATTGCAAAAAGTAGCAAAACTTACGAGCTACATATTTTCCCATTGCATTGTGCAATTTCCCGACCATTACAAAGATAGAAAAATTTCACTTTGACACAGGAAATACAAGACTTTACACGAAAGCAACTAGCAACATAGAGAAATAGGCTTAATCTACACGGTAGGCTAAGGTGCAAAGGTGTAACGAAACATATAATATGGTGTACAAAAAGAAAGGAATGGCTCAACAGGTTGTTCTAGGGGATTTTACTCTAAAAATGAGAGTAATCAAGAAGTTAGTTATTTTTATGACATGTAGGCTATTTGGTTTAATCCTAGAAATTTATCAGTTGAACATGTTCTTCCATCAAAATCCACAGTGCTAATCATGGCGGTCTCGAGTAATATACCAGGCCAAGTTCTAAAGTCCACTACATCACCGACACACTCATAAATTTGTGGAATTTAGTAGACAGTTGGAAACGGAATAGGCTTAATTCTCACAATATGTATCAAGGGTTATAGTGCGCTAGGTAATGTAACTAGTGATTTTTACAAAAGTCATGCTGAATTTTTTTTAAATTTTGACCATTTTTAAGCACTTTGCATGTTATTTTGTAAAAAAGAAGACAAGTACATTCTAATTCTCCACCCCCACTTAAATTATACAACGTCCTCGTTGTATAGATAAAACAATTAAATAATAAGGGAAAATAGAATTAGAACGGAAAACTCCCTGATGTTTTTGCTGCGTGATAATTCTCAATGATGAGTTCTTGAGCAAAAAGTTTGTTGACTAGGTCAGAATGCCCCGGATAAGTCAACATAAGATCTTTTTTCAGCATATACCATATCATAGTTTCAGCAAGGTCCTGTATAAATGATTAGAAGACAAGTGCAAATTCTATCTCGCTACAATGGTTCAAGAAAACAATTAAACACACAACTGTACAGGGGTCAATACGCCGTATCCAAAACCCTAGGATACGCCATATTGTTCCTGTAGAAACAATTAAATTACTGGAAATTAAATATTAAGTTTTAAAAACTAATAACGTCCATACATCTTAATACGCCGTATCTAGAGAGGTTCGATACGCCGTATTGAGTGTCTAGGAAGACAGACTCGTGCAACAAATAATTTAAAATGCGACAAACAATTAAAATGACCATGTTGCCTCCTGGGAAGCACTTTTGTTTCAGCTGGTCGTTAAGTTCGACCTTTTTCCAATTTAACCCCATCCTTATAAAACAACTTAGGGTCGAACAGTATGCCAAATGGCACATACAAATTCTTGATAGGGAAAAATGATGACATCCCATTGCTAAGAATGATACAATCATGATATTAACATTTAATTCTTGATAAAAGTTTTTAGTTTTGAAAAAATTAATAGATTATCATGACTTATTCCAAAAGCTTATTTGACCCTTGCGAAATAACATTTATTCATAGGTGATGGTATGACAACATATCCCCCGAAGGTTTCCCAATATCGATTTTTGACATTATCATTGATTCGTATATGATTTTAATCAAAGGGATAAATCACATTAAAAGGCAATAAATCATTAAAGTATAAAACGTTTTGTTCCTTTTCATTACATTTGGGTAATGATGTTTCATTATTAAATTCATCGATATGTTGAGGACTTATAATATGTTCAGTTAAGAAATCTGATATAGACGTTAGAGCGTCATTGTAAACAATGGCTGGAAATTCATCCTCAAAATCTTTAAAGAAGTCTAAATCATTAGAATAACTAACCTCAAGATCGGGTTGCGGAAACAAAGCAGATTGAATTTTCATTATCATCTTCTGAATGCCGTTGTTTCATCGTTGACTGGAAGAAAGTAAATTTATAGGAAGATGAATTTTTGTCATAAACTATCGTGTAATCTTCATTGTCGGATTCGTCAAACGATATTCTAAAGTCAATTTCATTGTCATTAAGAGGACTTACCATAGGTTCACATAAGATTGTTGCATCGAATGTTAATGTATTATCCAGGACTATGGCTAGAAATTTGGTTTTGAAGTTTGTAAAGCAGTCGTCCTCATCTTCATAATATTCCATCTTACCGTATTTTTGAGAGAAACCCGAATGGCTGGGAAGGGTTGTGCATTGCATCACTGGGTCTATGATGTCATTTTCAATGTCAGCAATCAACTTGTGATTCTGACAGCATATGTATTGACCCGGTTTCTGCCTTAAGTTGTTTGGAGGGCTTCTTTGTTTAAACCCTTTATCCATACATTTCTTTTTAATTCTTCAACGCCTTCAATGCTTACCAAGACGTCATTACACGAAACACGAAACACGAAACACGATCTGATACCAATTGTAGGTTCCCGATTTACCACTTCACTTCATAACACGAAACACGAACTAGAAACTAGAGAGAGAGAGAGAGACGAAAAATGAGAGAGAGAGAGATTAAGAAATTTAGATATTGAAAATAATAAAAACTAGATATTTTCTAAAAGAAAATATCTATATATATTTAGATATTTAGAAAATATCTAAATATATATATACCCCTACACATTTAATGTGACGCGCGGGATATTTAACTAGGACCCGGGCTCGGGTTTTGTTTGGGAATAAACCCGAAACATATACAATATTAGATTAACTATCGAGCCCGATTCCCGATATTATCCTGTTACAACATTAACTAATTAAAGACCGAAGCTCCATCGTAGAGTGACCGAGCTTCCTTGTTTGACTCAATAAATTGAGGCTAACAGTTCTAATTATTGGTTAAACCTATGCTATATACGTTGTCTAATGATATGGGGTTTTTCAGCCTGAGAGACTGGCACAGGTTTGGTGGAAACAAATATCAATTCAATACACAATAAACACAAAAGAAGAAAATCAGAAGATAGAAAAGCGGTACAAGCCAAATGATAGAAAATTGTATTAGCCATATTAAATCTGGTTCAATGCTGGTTTGTTTGTTTTAGTGCAATGCTTTACTTATCTCGAAGCGGCATATCATTCTTAAGACTTAGGCGGGACATCTTCCTAATACCTAGACACGATTAATCCTGTCACAATTAACGCATCTGCATAAAGCATCCTTTAGTTTAATTATAATCTATCTTAGGGAATCAAAGCAGTGGTGATCCTGTTAAAACCCTAGCCCAACGGGACTTTACCCACTTATTGTTTGACGGTGTTTCATATACTGGTAGTCCACTATTCAAATCTTTATCAGTTAATTAAGAGCATGATTGCTGAAACATAAACGGGTCACCTACCGGTCCAACTAAGCTCATAATTCAAAGACAAAGACAGAACGTTATTTGTGATCCTATTGGTCCAGTAATATTAAACACGATATGGAGAGCTATCCCGGTATCTAGATTACTTGGTCCGTATCACTAGATCCAGTTGAATGATAGGTCGCATATTCAAACACATAAACAAGTATGAGGTGATAAACATAATTAAACAATCAACGATAAATTAAGAAATCGATTTTAAAACAAACCAAACATTAAACTTTCATTAAGATGGCTAATACCTGAGGGTATTAGCCCACAACCATTGTAATTATACAAGCGTAATCAAAAAACTGAAAATCGAAAGATTAAGAGAGTAAAAATTACACGATATCTTCTATGGATTCGTGATCAATGCTTGACCTTGGTGGCTAATCTTCTCTTCTAAAATTCTTCTTTAATGAGTATGGTATAAAGAATATGATATTGCACACTGAAAACTCGTTTTTTAGTCTTCTATTTATAGTGTCTGAAAAAGACTCGATACGCCGTATCTGGCAAGGTCGATATGACGTATTGGGCTAGATTCATTGGAGTGCGTGCTACATTCATAATCAATCAATGATATCATTCCCAATTTACTTGATTTACTGTATCTTCGAATAGTTATCTTCATGGATACAGCGTATGTAGACAGAAGGGATACATCGTATTGGGAATTGGTCAAATGCGTTTTCTTGTGAAGTCTTGGCACGGATACGCCGTATCTCTTTTGTTGGATACGCCGTATTGGTCAGAAATAAGCATTGTTCAAATATCTTCGTTTTAGCTCCAAGTTATGCGCCTTTTAGCTTGTCTTCACAAAACACTCCTGAATTACTGTATTTATCAACTTTAAAGCAGTTAAGTACCAAATAATGCAATAATTATATAAAAGTGGGCAAAACAGATGGGATAAATGATATAATAAAGTAACGTTATTTGATGTCATCAAGTGGGTTTAGTAGTTCCAACAGAATTAATATTCCTATGAGATTCTTCACCACTAACTATAGCAAAAGCAACTTTTACTAGAGGTAGTGGATCTCTTGTAAGAATATTACTTCTGATGGCTAAATAGTTATCATCTAATCCCTTAAAAAACTACATCAATTTCAAAAGTTGATTATGCTTTTCAAAGTGTTTATGATGAGGTGTCATTTTATACCCCTAAATCATGCAAATATGCCCAGATTATGTGCTTAATCGTTTGTTTTTAGGTTTTTAGCACTTTGATGGCATTTGGAGGGAATACACGTGACTTGGGCTCATTTGGAGAAGAAACGGATGAGATTACGGACCTACACAAAATCCTTAAAGAAGTATTGCTTACAAAGCGTGGAGACGGCGTCACAAGCATAAAGCAACGTCATCGTAATCCATCTAGTGACGGCGTCAGAAGATTTAGTGATGGCGTCAGGACGTAGCCGACTTAATGAGGATCTAGAATCATCCACGTAGCGATGGCGTCAAGATTTCAACACGACGTCATCGCAGCGATATCTCTATATATATTAAACCGATTTTAGGGTTTCAATGTGTAACTTTGTATAACTTTAGGGAGACGAACCCTAGCTCTTGTAGCAGCTTCATAGGTCGTTTTTAGGGCCTCAAAACCCTATTGAACTACCTTGAATCCATGTTTTTACCTCAAGTAAGGTTATTTATCATTAATCATTCAATATGTCTATGTGTTGTGTGATTGATTTATCTCTTTGCTTTCTTTATAACATGCGAGGCTAAACCCTCCTTTGTATTTGCTTATGATTGCATGAAAGTCGGATTGTAGATCCTTTTACTGTTGCTTCTTGATTGATGATTGTGTGCGTTAGGTTCTAGAAAATCAGCTCTTGTCTGTATCGCTGTAGACACGTCTAGGGAAACGCGAGTGCGCATAAAGGATACCATCAGGTAACAATCTTCATACTACATTGCCCCTTTATATGGTTGATCCCTCTTAAGATATTTCACATGCATTTAATGTACTCTTATGGGCCTTGTAATAGTCTTCATACTACCTTACTTGTGCGTTGCCTTAACGGAACATTAAATAGACGGCGGGTTCGTGTAATCCGTTCATGACCTAAGAAATACTTACACATATCATCACAAGTGTGACAAGGCAACAAGATTAGGAGAAGCAATCTGATAAGTAGTGCATGATTAAGTAAATACATTTAATTATCATAAAGTTATCACCAGTAGATTAGATATTAGTTTAATTAGTAGTTAAACAAACTAACCTCTCAAACCATAGATTTACATGCTTTCATAAAATAAAAAAATAAAAAAATAATCTTCTCTCAACCCTTAGAATTCTGTTAGACCGTGATCAAGCCTTCCCAACCTATTCTCCTAGAGAACGATAACAACCCCCGAGTCTTGCTTATACTACTACTACAACGGTTAGGTACTCTGCCTAGGGAGTTGTAAAACTTCTTGTAGAAGTCCCTTACGACAACCGCATCAAGTTTTTGGCGCCGCTGCGTGGGGAATAGTTAGGTTTTGATCATAGTTTAGCTTAGTTCTACTTGCTTGAATCCTTTCAAGTAAGATTTAATTTCCGCATATTAGCTTTCTCGTAGTCTATCTTTTCTTTGTGCCCTTTGTTCGTAACATTTGTAAATTTGTAAATTATAATGAATAGGTATGGTTATTCTAGCGTAGGTAGGTTTGATGTATTCTTCCGGAATCAACTCTTGGTGTTCTAACAACATCAATATTAATTACTTTATACTACCAGTATATATGTTAGTACTGGTAGTAGAGTTAGTACTTTTAGTAGTAAGTTAGTACTGCTAGCATATATAGATAGTACTGCTTAAGTGATATGCATGAGATATATTAGGAATAGATATGCATGATCACTTAACGCGTTTTGTAAGCCCATTAGGGTTTCCTTGGTGTATAAAAGGAACCCTACG